>WSYH01001328.1:6460-23960 GCA_036426205.1 Ascaphus truei
CCTTTTTGGGGTTCTGAGGGGACTGTTTTAATTTTATATTGTGTAATACGTGTATTTTTCTATTGAATAAATTCTATTATTATTGTTGCTAGAGTGCTTTTGATGGGATTCTTTCTCTTCCTTTTTTTCATATATATATATATATATATATATATATATATATTTATATATGCACAAACACACACATGCACACACACACACACATATATATATATATATATATATGTATATATGTATATATATATATATACAGTGGTCGACAAATCACCAAAAAATCTACTCGCCGACCAAAATAATCTACTCGCCACCTAGTACCACACGTGTGCTGCTTGGGCCAATAGGAGCTCGCCACAATGTTAAACCCACTCGCCCGGGGCGTGCAGATGTATAGGTTTGTCGAATACTGTATATATATATATATATATATAAAGCAGAAAATAGCCGTGTTAGTCCAGTTGCGATAGTGCAGAATAAATGAGTTCTTCAGTATTAGGTGATACCTTTTTTATTGGACTAACAATCTATGTCATAGGACAAGCTTTCGAGAGTTCTCCTCTCTTCTTCAGGTCGAGCAATACTGATATACACAGGAATCTATGGCTAAAACAGTGTATCTAATTACATATAATAGCAACAAATGTTACATTAAAAAATAACTAAAATTATAAAAAGATAAAGGAAAAAAATGGATTAACTATTAAATAACACCTACTCTAAGGAAATATCATATAATATAGTATAGAGGAATCCCATCCAAAAACACAGAACCCCATCCTAGGATGGGGGGAGAGGAACCGAACTAGCAACCAGAGCAGCAAGGCAGAGAACAGCAAGGCAGGACACTAAACCAGTGTGCTAGTATCCAAGCACTCATTAAGACCCCTGGGAGAAAGTGTACCAAGTGAGTATATCCAAAAAGACTCTCTCAAACATAGTGTGGGTGACCTCGAGCAGATACTGACCGACTTTAACTCCAATGATATGGGCCTCAGATTCACCCACCAGAATAATGCATCTAGTATTGTCTTTCTAGATTTGGAATTGTCGGTAGATTTGAATCTGAATATCCAGACACGGGTGCATTTCAAGGACGTGGCGGTCAATGGCTATATACATGCAAAAAGTGCACATTATTCCAAATGGCTAAGCAATATCCCCTGTAAGAGGGGTTAAGGCTGCACTCCACAAAAAAGAGAAAGATGCATACAATTTACCGGTGCTGCTGGTTCAAGGAAGTACCTGCCATAAACTCCAAAGTACACTGAGGAAAAGAAGGGATCCAGCGCTCCACGGATTTCTGAATAAGAAAGATTTTATACACATATGCACACATATATATGCACATGTACATATATACATCAATATGTTACTATTTAAAAAGTCTAGGATAATCAGTATTTTATACTTATGTTTTATATTTATATCACATGTCACAAACAGATGTAGTTATGTTATGCCATTAAATATAATGGTATAGAATTAGAATTAGAGGTTAGCAGGGCATGTGCAAATATTATATCAGACTTTGCATATTAAATCTGATGTAAATACTGTATCTGCTTCTAATGCTGTTTGAACAGTGGAGAGTTGAAAACGCTGTAACGCTCAGCAACAGATTTCAGATGCAAGGCAATCAGTGGCTGCTATGAATAATACTGCTGCTATTTCTCAATTATGTATGCAGAGAAAGGGGGATTTGGGGGAAATGGAAAGAATTGAAAAGAGAGGGTTAGACTTGAGTGCAATCACATTTCTGCTGCTAGACAAAGAGATCTCAAATTGGATCAAAAGTCCACACTTCTGCAGTGAAATAAAACTCATTTTCTTGCCTTAAACGGTAGCACTGGGGGCACAGACTGTGTTTTCAAACTTTTAAACACTATAGGGGGGTGGGGGGAATGAAACAGAAGTATTAAACAGGTAAAGAAGTAACTGATAACCGGGAGGCGTTTAAAAATAAATAAAGATAATAATTATATATATTGACATTAAAATGATACCTTTATTCCATAACATTCCAATGCTATTTTAATCTGTAATTATATTGATTACTGGGCATGGGGGGTTACCTGTGGAATCCACCTAAAATGCACAGTATATACAATCAGTAATCTTTCCAAAAGGAAAGTCACTGTGGAATCCTTTTCACATATACATTTTGGGGGAGAAGAGTATAAAGACATCATTAAAAAATAAATAAATAAACACAACAAAAAGCAGGTATTTTTACATTGTGTACCCAAATCCTTACCAAAGGTAAATTGCAGTGCAAGGTATAATTGAGGTGTGGACAGAATACTCTGGCAGTGACAGGGTTAATTATTCCTGGCAAAAATTCTAGATCCAATAATTCTCAGACCCTTACCAAATTTTTTTTACAATTATATATATATATATATACTTGTTTATAAACGGAAATACAATAAATATGTATTTTATTAATAATTCACGTGTATTATACACGAGAGACACTTGAAGAATATGAATGATCATGCATTCACACCTAAATATATGAAATTAATTGGGATTCAAACATCGCAACAACCATAACTATGAGTTAAAAGACAAAAGCCGAAATTAAGTATAATATTCAGCTATCCCAATGGTTTCTTTTCTAATTGGGTATTTGGGGGCGAGGAGGGATACCATAATCCAAATAAAAAATATATTTGTCTAAGGCACTTTTTTCATCTAACATATACTTTATACGATATAATATATATGATATCTATTCCATCATATATATTCTACTCTTTCATCATATCTTATAATATTCCTAGTATCAGTATATCTATATCATATAATAATATCAGTATAAAGTATATGTTTAAAAAAATGCTTAAAAAATATAGGAATGTAGTTCCTACGTATCTTCTTCACCTGCCATATATAGGGTTTAGATGTTCATACAATTCAAAGCAAGACGGACATTCCTGAAGCTGAGTTCAATTTCCTATTTATTATATATATATATATAAAACCTATTATCCTGTGTGTGCTTACTTATAAGCTTGGGCT
This sequence comes from Ascaphus truei, assembly GCA_036426205.1. NCBI lineage: Eukaryota > Metazoa > Chordata > Amphibia > Anura > Ascaphidae > Ascaphus > Ascaphus truei. The sequence continues at coordinate 9,479 of WSYH01001328.1, forward strand.
AAACCCCTAATGAGTGTAAGCATCATAACAAAACACACACAAAAACACACACAATATAGCAGTAATAAGGCATTAGAGATCCACTAGTATATATCATAATGAAATATATCAGGGAGGGATATTATTTTGATAATACGCTTCATTTATTAAATGATCTACGAGTATTTGGAACAAATATATAAATAAATAACGAGTTTATCCTTTTACAGAAAATGAAAGGGAAAAAAAACAGGTTATACTTAGGTATTTTAAAATGAGCAGAGCATCAAAAATGCTGTTCTAACACAAAAAAAGGTTTTATATTGAAAGTATATCTTCGTTTATTTTTTTTATCTGATCAAATGAAATCCCCAAATTATTAGCACACAAAAAATACTTTCAGTTTAGCGAGAACATACATAAAGAGGTCACTCAGTGTTCCAGCTTCACCGACAGAGAAATGTATCTCTTCCAAGTGTCTACTTTCACTGGACTTGCTACATAATACATCGCAAGTGTGTGTGTCTGTCTGTCTGTCTATCCGTGTGTGTACAGTATATATATATACACACACATATATATGTGTGTGTATATATGTGTGTGTGTGTCTATCTATCTATCTATCTATCTATCTATCTATCTATCTATCTATCTATCTATCTATCCATCTATCCATCTATCCATCTATCTATCTATCTATCTATCTAATTTATTTATATGTGTGTGTGTGTGTGTGTGTGTGAGTGTGTTATATATATGTGTGTGTGTGTGTGTATATATGTATATTTGCGCAGAGCAATGTATACCTTGGTGTATGCAGAGCACTGTATGTGAGGATTAATTCTTCATTATAATTCTCTTTACCATCCTGATCCCGTATTTTTAGATGACTAAAACCCACGCAAACATTTGCAGAGCCATTGAATAGATTTCTTTCATTTTCGTATTGAGATTCTTGTATCCGTTTTCGAAACAAATAAATATATAACTTCTCAGCACCTATTCCCTGTTATAACGCAGGTGTCACGGCATGAGTGGGAGTTATTTCCCCACACCCCCCACCCCAAAATAAATGTATTTATTAGCAAGTTGGCTTTATGGGGGAGGGGGGTGTTATGTAAAGAATGATGTTTTCTGTGGCAGGTGGAAAATCAAAAATCTGAATTTGTAGGGAGAAAAGAGTGGGTTTCCCCATTCTCTGACTCATGCTCTTGTTTTATTCAGGCACAAGCTGTTCTTATTAGCTTCTCTAATAGCAGGTGAGCAAATATAAACCCCATTCCTAATGCACCTTTACTGAACAATGCCCAGGTGTTTATCTCCAGCATCTAGTACACAGCCTCCCAGGGATGTGCAGGGAAATCACGCGTGAACCAGTGCAAGGTGTGGAACAGGGGAGATAGCCACTCAAACTCCCATTCAAATGAATACTACTAACATTAATACTCTTACATTCTCTTCTCTCTACATAAACAAGTGTGATATGACGCTGGCAAAATCTGCACCTCCATAATATATATATATACACACACACACACACACACACACACACACACACACACACACACACACACACACACACACACACAGCCCTTCTCTTTATTTATATTGTGTGTGTGTGGGGTGTGTGTGTGAGTGTGTTATATATATGTGTGTGTGTTGTGTATATGTATATTGCGCAGAGACAATGTATACCTGGTGTATGCAGAGCAGTGTATGTGAGGATTTAATTCTTCATTATAATTTCTTTACCATCCTGATCCCGTATTTTAGATGACTAAACCCACGCAAACATTTGCAGAGCCATTGAATAGATTTCTTTCATTTCGTATTGAGATTCTTGTATCCGTTTTCGAAACAAATAAATATATAACTTCTCAGCACCTTATTCCCTGTTTATAACGCAGGTGTCACGGGCATGAGTGGGAGTATTTCCCACACCCCACCCAAATAAATGTATTTATTAGCAAGTTGGCTTTATGGGGAGGGGGGGGTGTTATGTAAAGAATGATGTTTCTGTGGCAGGTGGAAAATCAAAATCTTGAATTTGTAGGGAGAAAAGATGAAGAGTGGGTTCCCATTCTCTGACTATGCTCTTGTTTTATTCAGGCACAAAGCTGTTCTATTAGCTTCTCTACAATAGCAGATGGTGAGCAAATATAAACCCCATTCCTAATGCACCTTTACTGGAAAACAATGCCCAGGTGTTATCTCCAGCATCTAGTACACAGCCCTCCAAGGGATCTGGGAAGGGAAATCACGCGTGAACCAGTGCAAGGTGTGGGAACAGGGGAGATAGCCACTCAAACTCCCATTCAAATGAATGACTACTAACATTAATACCTCTACATTGTCTTCTCTTACAATAAACAAGTGTGATAGACGCGCAAAAATCTGCACCCTCCAGAATCACATATATAACTTACATACACACACACACACACACAACCACACACACCACACACACACAACACACAAACACACACACATCACACACACACACACCACCACACACACACACACAACACCACACCACAACACACACACACACACACACACACACACATATATATATACGTATATACACACACACACACACACACACACACACACATATATATATATAATGCAGCACTGCTGATTCGAAAATTAAATTTCAGATTTCTCTATTTATCTATCCAACAGTAAAATAGATCCACTGCTTACATCAATCCATGATATCGTTTCAAGCTGCCCATTTGATGTGCCACAGTTACACATCCATGAGCACAAGCTGGCAACCCGGACAGGGGTCAGAGAGAGGTGCCCTGTTGCTCCCATATTGGCATAGATGGGGGGACGACGTGTTTATATAGTGACATGTACCAGGAATGGGTTGCAGCACATATAGGGGATCAGAGATAGAGGTGTTCGGCATAAATAGGGGATCAGAGAGGGCTGTGCAGCACTATAGGGGATCAGAAAGAGGTTTGCAGCACATATAGGGGATCAGAGGGAGGCGTACAACACACATAGGGGATCAGAGAGGGGTGTGCAGAACTATAGGAGATCAGAGAGAGGCGTGTTGAACATATAAGCGACCAGAGAGGGATTTGTAGCACATATAAGGGATCATAGAGAGGTGTGCAGCACATATAGAGGATGAGAGAGGAGGTTGCAGCGAATATAGGGGATCAGAGAGAGGTGTCCAGCATATATACGGGATCAGAGGGGTGCCTTATTGCTTTGCTTTGTTTTTATTGATGAATGACATATATAGAGAGCTCCTTACTGTTGGTAATCCTGCTTGCAGAAGAGTTTTCTTTCTCTGAAGAAGCAGCTGGTAGTGAGAGGTTGTTGACACACTGTACATTGCAAACACTCTTCATGCCAAGAGGACTCATTGACTCTCATGAGAAAGCGGTCTGAGATGGGTCTCTGGCAGCCCTCACACACTGCCTGATGCTGGCAGTCTGAGCCTGTGAGCAGGGAGACAATGCACATCATTATTATACTGTATATACACATACACACACACTGTATATATGCACATGAATATATATATACTGTATATCCACAGCAATATATACACAGTATATATGCACATCAATATATATATATATATATATATATAGTTATACGTTACCGTTCAAAGGATTGGTAAACAAGTAAATGAGTTCTCCAATATTCGGTGATACCTTTTTTATTGGACTAACAATTTATGTCATAGGACAAGCTTTCGAGAGTTATCCTCCCTTCTTCAGGTCGAGCAATACTAATACTATATATATATCAGTATTGCTCGACCTGAGGAAGAGAGGAAAACTCTCGAAAGCTTCTCCTATGACATAAATTGTTAGTCCAAATAAAAAAGTTATCAGCTAATACTGAAGATCTCATTAATTCTGCACTATATATATACATCAGTATATATGTATATATCCACAGTATTATATATACATATCAGAATATACACACACACACACACATATATATATATATATATATATATATATATATATATATATATATATATACACACATATATATGTATATATCAGTATACAGTATATACAAAATTATATATACACATCAGTATATGTAAACTTTATATATACGAATATATACACATTATATGCACATAACTATATATAGACATCATTATATATACACAAGAAAAAAGAAAAGGGAAAAAAGCGCAGATCCTTGTGTGAATACGAGTTTACAGGTTTAATGCATTTGGACTGTAACAATAAAAACTCCACAATTATAGCCATAGTGCTCTAACAATCTTTTTCTCAGGCATATATTGTAGTGTTTAATGGTAAGCAAATAATTAACCTACACTCGGATATCACACGAGGATCGGGGTTATTTCTCCCATGTCTTTATTTATATTAATCTATATATAATATATATATATATATAATATATCTATATATAATAGATGAGCCCAACCAAAAAAAGGGAGGACCCGCCACCCCACGACCCAAGGGGCCGAAAATGGGAATTCTCACAGTATACCATCACCGAACTACAACAGCTCCAGAGCAACGACGTTGTGTACCACAAGGCTTTTCCAAGCTTCTCAGAAAGGGACCTTGGTGGGCCGAAAAGTACGTTGCTCTGAGCATGTTGATTGCGATGTTTTAACATTAAATTGACCATTTTACAACCTGAGGGCGGGGCCTCCTTTTTTTTGATGTTGTATCTACTGGACTGGCTGATTGTGTCATGTCATGGCGTGTACCTGATACTGTAAGATATATTTGTTTTTTTACTTGGTTATAGTTCAAGGTTGTGGCACCAGCAAGATATACGTATGTTAGATATAGATAAAATAGACAGACAAAGATAGACCAGGATATATATATATATATAATATATATATATCTACTATATATATATATAATAGACTCAGATATATATAGTTACAAACAGTACACATATATATTAATTTGATATACTATAACAGTATTATATATAATATATAGACACAGACAGATATAGAGAATATAGATCTATAATATATATTGTATATATATAGATATTATAGACACCCGACAGATTATAGGATATATAATCATAGAGATAAGACCAGACAGAATATCTATCTAGATATAATATTATATACCAGACAGATAGATATATAGATATAGATAATATATACAACAAGAACCAGCTATTTATATATATATCGACCAGACAGATAGAGATATAATATATATATCTATAGATATATAACACAGACAGATATATCTAATATACCACACAGACAGAATGTAATATATACACACAGACAGAGATATAATATAGACACAGGACAGATATATATATATATATATATATATAGACACAGACAGATATATATATATATATACACAGACAGATATATATATATATATATATACACACAGACAGATATATATATATAGACACAGACAGATATATATATACACACAGACAGATATATATATACACACAGACAGATATATATATATACACACAGACAGATATATATATATACACACAGACACATTATATGCACATAACTATATATAGACATCATTATATATACACATTATACACCCTATTACTTCATAATACAGTGTGTGTGCATGGACAGTATGTGTGTCTATATATAATATATATATACATATACATATGCATATACACACATATTCATCATATACTGTATGTTGATGTCTTACCAAAGTGTAAATTGCAGTGCAAGGTATAATGAGGTGTGGTACAGACATACTTGGCGAAGTGACAGGGTTAATTATTCATGGCAAAAATTGCTATCCAATAATTCTATACAGACCCTTACAAATTTTTTTACAATTATATATATATTATATTATTACTTTTTATAATAAGGAAATACAATAAATATGTATTTTATTAATAAATCACGGTATTATACACGAGGAGACACTTGAAGAAAATGAATGATCATGCATTCCACCTAAATATATGAATATGAAATTAATGGGATTAGCCCAACCACATTAACATGGTTAGCCGAAATTTAAGGTTATTGCTTATTGGTTCTTTTTTCTATGGGTATTTGGGGGGGGGGTGGATGGGGATATTATATCCAAATCAGAAAAATATATTTGGAATGCCTTTTTTTTAAAAATATACGTTATACGTATATACTATATATATTATTTATATATATATTTATATTGATACAATTTTAAATTTGTAATATAGATATCTCTAATATATATATATATATCGTATAAAGTATATGTTTAAAAAATGCTTAAAAAAATATAGGAATGTAGTCCTACGTATCTTCTTCACCTGCCATATATAGGTTTAGAGGTTCATACATATTCACAAGCAAGGACGGACATTCCTGAAGCTGAGTTCAATTTCCTATTATTTATATATATAATATAAAAAACCTAGTATTGTGTGTGCTTACTTAATAAGCTTGGGCTAAACCCCTAATGAGTGTAAGCATCATAACCAAAACACACCAAAACAACACATATAGCACGTAATAGGCATTAGAGACCACTCGTATATATCATAATGAACATATATCAGGGAGGATATTATTTTGATAATACGCTCATTTATTAAATGATCTACGAGTATTTGGAAAATATATATAAATAAATAACGAGTTTTATCCTTTTTACAGAAAAAGAAAAGGGAAAAAAAAAAAAAGGTTATACTATATGGATTTTAAATGATGCCCCCCAGAGCATCAAAAAAATGCGTGTCTTACACAAAAAAAAAAGGTTTATTATATGTGAAAGTATATCTTCGTTTATTTTTTTTTATCTGATCAAATGAAATCCCCAATTATTAGACACACAAAAAAAATACTTTCAGTTTAGCGAGAACAACATATAAAGAGGTCACTCAGTGTCCAGCTTCACCGACAGAGTAAATGTATCTTTCAAGGTTCCACTTCACTGGACTTGCTACCATAATAATCGCCAAGGTGTGTGTCTGGGTCTGTCTGTCTATCCGGTGTGTGTACAGTATATATATATACACACACCATTATATAGGTGTGTGGTATAAGTATGTGGTGTGTGTGATTATCTATCTATCTCATCTATTATTATCATCTATTTACTAAATATTATCTTATTATCATTATCCATATCCATCTATTATCTATCTATATATCTAGCTATCGCTCATGTGGTGTGTACAGTATATAATATATATATGATTACACACACACATATAGTGTGGTGGGTGTGGGTGTGTTGTGTGAGTGTGTGTTGAAGGGGTGTCGTGTGTGTGTGTCGTGTTGTGGTGTGTGGTGTGCGTGTGTGTGTGTGTGTTGGGGTGGGTGTGTATTATATGTGTGGGTGTCTATGTGATATATAATATATATATATATATAGTATATTATATATATATAATAGATGATATATGATTATATATTATACTGGTATGTGGTGTGTGTGTACAGTATATATATATATATATATATATATATATCTATATATATATATATATATAATATATATATATATAATATATACTGTATATGTGTGGTGGTGTGGGTGTGTACAGAGTATATATATATATATATATATATATATATGATAACTATATATATATCATATAGATATATTATTTATTTATATGTGTGTGTGTGTGGTGTGTGTGTGAGTGTGTTATATATATGTGTGTGTGATGTGTGTATATGTAATTGCGCGAAGCAATGTATACCTGGTGTATCGCAGAGCAGTGTATGTGAGGATTTAATTCTTCATTATAATTCTTTACCATCCTGATCCCGTATTTTTAGATGACTAAACCCACGCAAACATTTGCAGAGCCATTGAATAGATTTCTTTCTTTCGTATTGAGATTCTTGTATCCGTTTATCGAAACAAATAAAATATAACTTCTCAGCACCTATTCCCTGTTATAACGCAGGTGTCACGGGCGCTGAGTGGGAGTATTTTCCCAACACCCCACCCCAAATAAATGTATTTATTAGCAAGTTGGCTTTATGGGGGGAGGGGGGTGTTATGTAAAGAATGATGTTTCTGTGGCAGGTGGAAAATCAAAAATCTGAATTTGTAGGGAGAAAGAGTGGGTTGTCCCATTCTCTGACTATGCTCTTGTTTTATTCAGGCACAAGCTGTTTATTAGTCTCTCTACTAGCAGAGTGAGCAAATATAAAACCCCATTCCTAATGCACCTTTACTGAAAAACAATGCCCAGGGTTTATCTCCAGCATCTAGTACACAGCCTCCCCAGGGACTGGGCAGGGAAATCACGCGTGAACCAGTGCAAGGTGTGGAACAGGGGAGATAGCCACTCAAACTCCCATTCAAATGAATACTACTAACATTAATACTCTTACATCTTCGCTTCTCTCTACATAAACAAGTGTGTATGACGCTGAAACTCTGCACCTCCAGACATATATATATATTACACACACACACACCACACACACACAACCACACACACACACACACACACAACACACACACACACAACAAACCCCCACACACACACACACACACACACACAACACAAACCCACACACACACCACATATATAATAGTATGATATACACACACACACACACACACACACACACACACTTATATATACTAATGCAGCACTGCTGATCGAAAATAAATTTCAGATTTCTCTATTATCTATCCAACAGTAAAAAGATCCACTGCTTACATCAATCCATGATATCGTTTCAAGCTGCATGATTTGTGTGCCACAGTTACACACCATGAGCACAAGCTGGCAACCCGGACAGGGTCAGAGAGGAGGTGCCCTTGGCTCCCATATTGGCATAGTGGGGGGGGACGAGTGTTTTATATAGTGACATGTACCAGGAATGGGTTGCCAGCATATAAGGGGATCGAGAGATAGAGGTTTGTTCGGCATAAATAGGGGATCAGAGAGGCTGTGCAGCACTATAGGGGATACAGAAAGAGGTTTGCAGCACATATAGGGGATCAGAGGGAGGCGTACAACACACATAGGGGATCGAGAGGGGTGTGCAGACTATAGGAGATCAGAGAGAGGCCGTGTTGAACATATAAGCGACCAGAGAGGGATTGTAGCACATATAAGGGATCATAGAGAGGTGTGCAGCACATATAGAGGATGAGAGAGGAGGTTGCAGCGAATATAGGGGATCAGAGAGAGGTGTCCAGCATATATCGGGATCAGAGGGTGCCTTATTGCTTTGCTTTGTTTTTTATGATGAATGACATTAAGAGAGCTCCTTACTGTTGGTAATCCTGTCTGCAGAAGAGTTTTCTTTCTGAAGAAGCAGCTGGTAGTGAGAGGTTGTTGACAACCTGTACATTGCAAAACACTCTTCATGCCAAGAGGACTCATTGACTCTCATGAGAAAGCGGTCTGAGATGGTCTCTGGCAGCCCTCACACACTGCCTGATGCTGGCAGTCTGAGCCTGTGAGCAGAGACAATGCACATCATATTATACTGTATATACACATACACACACACTGTATAATGCACATGAATATATATATACTGTATATCCACAGCAATATATACACAGTATATAGCACATCAATATCTATATATATTATATATATATAGTTAACGTTACCGTTCCAAGGATTGGTAACAAGAGACAGCCACTCAATGTTGAATCAATAATAGTAATAATATAAATAGAATAGAATATATATATATATATATATACATTATACTCACAGTGAATGATACCGAGTAGATATGCACCACACACACAAACACTAAGTAGTATAGTAATATATATAGTATATATATATAGTAGATATATATATATAGATATATATATAGATATGGGTATATAATACTCTATGTATATATTATATAATATATATATTATAATATATATATATATATATATGCAAAATAGAGTGTATGCACTATAATATATAGTGCAGAGTAAATGAGTTCTCCATTCGGTGTACCTTTTTATGGACTAACAATTTATGTCATAGGACAAGCTTTCGAGAGTTATCCCACCTTCTTCAGGTCGAGCAATACTAATGATAATAATACAGTATTGCTCGACCTGAGGAAGAGAGGAAAAACTCTCGAAAGCTTCTCCTATGACATAAATTGTTAGTCCAAAATAAAAAAGTTATCAGCTAATACTGAAGATCTCATTATTCTTGCACTATATATATACATCAGTTATATGTACTATATCCACAGTATTATATATTCAAATATCAGAATAACACACACACACAACACATATATATATATATAAATATATATATATTAGATATAATATATTATATATTACACACATATGATATGTATATATTCGTTATACAGTATATACAAAATATATTATACCACATCATTATATGTAAACTTTATTATACGAATATATACACATTAATATGCACATAACATATATAGACATCATATATATACCATTATACACCCTATTACTTCATAATCAGGGTGTGTGCATGGACGTATGTGTGTCTATATATATATTTCATATATCATCATGCATATCCACAACTATTCATCCTATACTGTATGTTGAGATAATTATAATATATATATATAATATTTATATTATATATATCTAATATTATACTACACATACACATAATAATTTATTCATGCCAACACTGCCTGCATATTGGGGTTTATATAGAGATTTACACACACGCACATTTATAATCACTTCTTCATGCTGCCCCTGTGTATTTCGGGGTGTTTATCCTATATTTATATTTATACATATATATTAACCTAATATACACACATACATAATCACTTCTTCATGCTACAGAATGGCCGTTGCGCTTTAGAGCTATATATATATATATAGAGAGAGAGAGATTTACATTTTATATATATATATATATAATATATATATATATATATATATATATATATATAAGAATGTAAATATATTATTATATAATGTAAATAAATTACTATACATACTTATGATTGTATTGTATGTGCAGAGGAGCACACACCAACGCTTACATTCATCTAAATATATACATATCTAACATGAAGGGGTTATCTATATATATATAATATATATATATATATCTATAAATATAAATAAATAAATAAATAAAACATAATAAACATACATCTATATACATGATTATAATGGTAGTGTTATATAGATATATAGATACAGTCACTAATAGCTTCCCTGCTCTGTCTCTCTGCCTTAGTATATTCCTATTAATTACTGATCATAAAACTATTACCTTTAAATAAATACACAAACAAAAAAACATTCACTTTTAGCGACATAAGTTCCAGGTTTTCTCTGGGGTCCAGTAACACTTACTGTAGGATCTCCCTTCTCCCACCCTACAAAGCGAGAAGTAAGCAGGGAGAAGTTCACTTCCTACACATGACACCTTTCTCCCTGCCACCAGTTTACATTGCAGGGATTTCTTTCTTTAGGGAGGGGGTTAGTTATTGGGTAAAGAAACTTGTTTTTTTTTTTTTTAAGGTAATGAGTGCTAAAGAGGGCTCTGCATTGTGAGCACAGCTGGCACCTCATGGGTTAAAGACCTTTGAAACACCCAGTGGACCCTACAGAGAAAGAAAGTTGAACAGCAACATGCCAAAGAGTGAATATGATCAGGGTTTGGGACAGTAAGGAGATCCGGTCTATGGGAACCCTTGTCAGGGGTTGGGATCATTGATTGTCCATCATCATACGGATCATCCCAATGACACTCACCCAGCAAAACTCCTAAAGTGGCAGTGCCAGTCCTAAGAGGGTGGTCTTCCATTTTAATACCGTCCAGCATCTTGGCACAGTCAGTTTGCCCCCTGTTAAAGCACCTTTCCAACGACTCAGGACCTGTTGCGATATCCATGCCACACACCCCTGGGATTGCCTGAGTTCAAAGCCCCCCCCCAAAACCAGGAAAAACAAAAAGACACCCCCCAAAGAATTCAACCAAAACTTTCCAAAAATCCCAGCTGTTTGCAAAGGAGAGAGAGGAGGTAGGTATGCTTCCTTGGTCCCAAATCCAGCATGAGAAGGATTCAGAGGTTTCTGATCATGATTGAAGGCTGATGCCCACCCCCCTCCCTCCCCCCCTCCCTCCCCCCAAAAATAGGGGGGTGATCTCACCTGCCTGTTACAAAGAAGTGGGGAGGGAGATATCCAAGGGGTTGCCTGGTACAGATCTGTTATGGGGGTGAGTGGCAGGGGTTGCTATCCAGAAACCAGGGGAGGGGGGGTTGAGTGATAAGTCCCGGGGAAGAGTCTCTGTAGGATGTCCAGGGAGAAGGATCCCAAGTAAATGTGCCATGCAGACTCCTAAAGAGAAAAGCATACAGCAGAGATTGCAAGGCGGAGGGATACACACTCAGCCACCCCTCCTTCAAACTTGCTGACATTTGAACTCCATTCCTGCTGCTGCTATATCCCGGCGCGCCCGTGATGCGGCTTCATTCTGCACAGTCAAATAGTGCCCAGCCTTTCTCAGTTAGGATTTTAGTCCATCCATTCCCCAATAACTTATTAGGATAAGAGGGGGGGGGGGGGGGTGACATAAGAAAACCTCATTGCTTTGTCCTTGAATTCTTCCCCCCTCCCCCTTTTTTTTAATCCCAAGGAATAAAAAAAAAAAAAAGGCAGGTTATAATTAAAAATATAAAGAGGGTCTTTTGGGGGTAGGCACCTGAATCAATATACCACAGGGTCCCAGTTTAACTTCTTTATTACATTTAGGTCTGAAATGAGCTATTTTATGTACTTTTGGACACCTGCGAAACTGGGGTATGTAGCAATGACTGTTTTATTATTGTTGTATGCTGTGTGTGTACTGGGCATAACATTTCATGTCAAGTACATTGAATGTGTAAGACATTTAACCATGTCAAATTAAAGGGGAGAAGAGGGGTCCCGGAAAATCCCAGAAGTATCTTCCACCAAAATAGGATTTGTTCTGCAGCAGAATGACTGCAAGGGTTTTGGATATATCCTTAAACGGGGGTTAAAATACATATATTTCACATCAATTTTTTTGAGGGGGGGGGTGTATGTAATTAGGGGTGTCACAATTGAAAGAAGATAGCCCAATCTTGTATTACAAGACATTTTTGGCAGTAAATATGTTTCATATTACATCATGCCACCCCCCCCCCCCCCGAATATAAATAAAAGTTATGTTTTAAGGGGTCTTTTTTCTTTTTTTAGGGGGAAATGCGATGTGTTTTTAACTATTTCATTGCTGCAGAAAAACCTGAAGTAGGAAAAATCAGCTTTTTGTTAATTAAATGTAGGCAGTAGATCTTGGTATATTATTTTGGACCCTTTTTAATTTTTTTTTTAAAGGGGTGGGTTGAAAAAACAATCAGGATCTTTTAGGGTAGACAAAGGAGTTTATATACAGTCATGAATAATGAGTTAGTCTTTCCCAGTTGCTTTGGGGAGGGGGGGGGGGGCACATTGAAGGCACCATGAGTATAGAAGTGTGTCTGTATTGTGTCCTGCACAAAAGATTGAAAACCCACTAAACCTTCCCCAAGCTGCACCTGGTGATCGGGGCTGATAATCTAAGAGGGAGAACACAGCAGGGTGATGTTGGATAACCTAAAAAAGATAGCCACATTACACAAGAGCTTGGTACCAACATTGGGGCAGAACTCTGTAATATCCTGCCTTCAGAAAGGCTCTGAGATCCATTCCCTGATATGTCTGCATTGGAAATTAAACAATTTATCTTATAGCACTGGCTGGAGATAAAGATTTTTCTCTTCTCTCTCCCCCCCCCCCTTCCTTTTAATTTAATAAAAGCAAGAAGGGATATGCAGAGCAGGGTAAATATACACCATGCTGGATAATTACATTTTTTTTTGCCTGTTTGAGGGTCTGCAGAAGGATTCAAGAATAATTAGACTTTTAAGACCAAATAGTGACACTGGTTTTAATTGAAACTAACTAAACGCAAACTGTCATATTTTTGTCTGTTAATGAAGCCTTGAGACAACATTGATTTTAAAAAAAAAAATAATTTTCACCCAGAAAAAAACATTTGTTTCCCCTGCGTTATTCCTCTACAAAACATACAGTAAAACAAGCCCCCGACACAGAATTAAATAACCGCAAGAAATGTATCGTGTGCTTTACGCTTTCTGTATTTTTTTTTGCAGGTGAAAATGTGCTGGTTCAATTATTTTTCATCTATATGACTAATTTAATTCATATATCAGTTCCACCGCCCATGGATATATATATATACACACATACACACACACACACACTGTATATAGCAGACAAATAAGGACTTTCTCCCTTAACTAAGTAAAAATCCTAGATCCTTTTTTGATCTCAGATGCAATCAGTTTCGGTGGCTTAAAGTGGGCTGGGGCAGAACTCCAGAGGGGGGTCTCTTTTAAATTTGGGACCATGAAATGCCGTTTCTTGCCCAGTTTGCTAACTTTGAAAGAGACAGCTCATCCCACAACAGGGGATTTTCAACACACAGATAAAAGCCCTCAACACAAAACCCCTTTTCATCATCAGTTATTGATCAT
>WSYH01001328.1:26460-79506 GCA_036426205.1 Ascaphus truei
TAATAAGCTTGGGCCTAAACCCCTAATGAGTGTAAGCAGCATAACACAAAACACACAAACAAAACAACACACAATAGCAGTAATCAGCGCATTAGGAGATCCACTAGTATAGATCATAATGACATATATCAGGGAGGATATTTATTTTGAAATACGCTTATTTTATATGTTAAATGGATTCTACGGAGTATTTGGAACAAATATATAAATAAATAACGAGGTTTATCCTTTTTTACAGAAAATGAAAGGGAAAAAAAAAAAGGATTATCACTTAGGTATTTTAAATTAGCCAGAGCATCAAAAATGCGCTCGTTCTTAACACAAAAAAAAAAGGTTTATTATTGTGAAAGTATATTTCGTTTATTTTTTTTTATCTGATCAAATTGAAATCCCCAAATTATTAGCACACACAAAAAAAAATACTTTCAGTTTAGCGAGAACATACATAATAAAGAGGTCACTCTAGGTGTTCCAGCTTCACCGACAGAGAAATGTATCTCTTCAAGTGTCCTACTTTCACTGGACTTGCTACCATAATATGCAAAGGTGTGTGTCGGGTCTTGTCTGTCTATCCGTGTGTGTACAGTATTATATATATACACACACCATTATATATGTGTGGGTATATATGTGGTGTGTGTGTCTATCTATCTATTATCTATTATTATCATCTATTTATATATCTATCTTATTCTATCATCTATCCATAATCAGCATCTATATATCTATCTATATATCTAGCTATCTATGTGTGTGGTGTACAGTATATAATATATATAGATTACACACACAGCATATAGTGTGTGGGTGTGGGGTGTGTTGGTGTGATGTGTGTGTTCAAGTGTTGGTGTTTGTGTGTGTGTGTCGTGTTGTTGTGTGTGGTGGGTGTGTGTGTGTGTGTTGGGGTGGCCGGGTGTGTATTATATGTGTGGGTGTCTATGTGATTAAAATATATATATATATAGTATATTATATATATATAATATTTATATATAGATTATATATTATACTGTATGTGGTGTGTGTGTACAGATTATATATTATATTATATATATATATATACTATATATATATATATATATATATATATATTATATATATATATACTGATATGTGGGTGGTGGTGTGGGTTGTGTACAGAGTATATATATATATTATATAATATATATATATATCTATATATATATACATATATATATATTTTTATTTTATGTGTGTGTGTGTGGGTGTGTGTGAGTGTGTTATATATATGGTGGTGTGTGTGATATATGTAATTGCTGCAAGCAATGTATACATTGGTGTATCGCAGAGCACTGTGTATGTGAGGATTAATTCTTCATTATAATTCTTTACCATCCTGATCCCGTATTTTTTTAGATTACTAAAACCCACGCAAACATTTGCAGAGCCATTGAATAGATTTCTTTCCTTTCGATGAGTTCTTGTATCCGTTTATCGAAACAAATAAAATATTAACTTCTCAACTATTTTCCCTGTATAACGCAGGTGTACGGGCCCTGCCTGAGTGGGAGTTATTTTCCCAACACCCCACCCCAAATAAGTATTTATTGAGCAAGTTGGCTTTATGGGGGGAGGGGGGTGTTATGAAGGAATGATGTGTTCTGTGGCAGGTCGGAAAATCAAAAATTCTGACTTTGTAGGCGAAAGAGTGGGTGTCCCATTCTCTGACTAAATGCTCTGTTTTATTCAGGCACAAGGCTGTTTATAGTCTCTACTAGCATATGTGAGCAAATATAAAACCCCATTACTAATGCCTTTACTGAAAAACAATGCCCATGGGGGTTTATCTCCAGCATCTAGTACACAGCCTCCCCAGGGCTGGGCAGGGAATAACGCGTGAACCAGTGCAAGGTGTGGCACAGGGGAGATAGCCACTCAACTCCATTCAAATGAATACTACTAACATTAATACCTCTTACACGTTCGCTTCTCTCTACATAAACAAGTGTGATATGACGCTGAGCAACATCTGTCACCTCCAAATATTATTATCCAACACACACACACACACACAACCACACACACACACACACACACACACAACACACAACAGCACCCCACACACACACACACAACACACACAACCCAACCACACACACACCACAGTATATGATAGTATGATATCCACAACAACACACACCACACACACACACAGCTTATATATATATGCAAGCCTGCTGATTCGAAAATTAAATTTCAGATTTCCTATTATCTATGCCAACAGTAAAAGATCCACTGCTTACACAACATAATCCATGATATCTTTCAAGCTATGGCCCAGATTTTGATTGCCACAGTTACACAGTACCAATGAGCACAAGCTGGCCACCCGGACGCGGGTTCAAGAGAGAGTGTGCCTGTGATGCTCCCATACTTGGCTATGCTGGGATGGGACGAATGTTTTATATAGTGACATGGTACCAGGAATGATGGGTTTGCCCACATATAGGAGGGATCAAGATAGAGGTTTGTTCGTGCTAAATAGGGGATCAGAGAGTGTGCTTCAGCCTTAGGGGTACAGAAACGAGGTTGCAGAGACATATAGGGATCAAGTGGAGTGCGTACAACACACATGATGGGACTCGAGACGGGGTTGAGCAGACTATAGAGGGTGATAACATCGGGACGAGAAGAGGTTGTGAACATATAGAGAGTACCAGAGAGGATTGTTTAGCCATATAAGCTGGATCATAGAGAGGTGTGCAGCAATATAGAGGATGAGAGAGGGAGTGTTTGCAAAGAAAAAGCGAATATAGGGGAACAGTAGAGGTGCTTCCACATATATCCGGATCAGCAGGGTGGCCTTATTGCTTGCTTTGTTTTTATTGATTTGAATGACATCTTAGAGAGGAGCTCCCTTTAGAACCTGTTGGTAATCCTCTGGCAGAAAGTTTCTTTCTAGAGCTAAAGCAGCTGTGTAGTGAGAGGTTGTTGAACCCTGTACATTGACAAAACACTCTTGCATGCCAGAGGACTCAGTTGATCTCTCTCATGATAAAGCGCGGTCTGAATGGTCTCTGGCAAGCCTGCTCCACACGTGTCCTGATGCCTGGCAGTCGAGCTGTGAGATGGAACAATGCAATCAGTTATTATTACTGTATATACACATACACACCACCCTGTATAGATGCACATGATATATATATACTGGTATACCACGCGATTATACACAGTAATATTAGCACATCCAATATCATATATATATCTATATATATATAGTTAACGTTACCTGTTCCAAGGAATTGGTAACAAGAGACAGTCCAACTCAATGTTGAAATATCAATAATATCTTAGATATGATGATAAGTATATGATATAGTAATATATAATATAATATATAATTATAGTCACCAGTAACTATGACCGATAGATATAGCACCACAACACAAACCTATATATATATATGATATTATATTATATATATATATATAGATATATATATATAATCATATGATATATATGGTGTATATTAATTCTATGTATATTATATCTACTATATACTTATATATAGTATATATTTATATGCATAATGTGCTTATGCCTATAATATATAGTGGCAGAGTAAATGAGTTCTCCTAATTCGGTGTACCTTTTTATGGGACTAACCAATTTAATGTCATAGGACAGCTTTTCGAAGTTATCCCCCTTCTTGCGGTCGAAGCAATCTAATACTAATAATACAGTATTGCTTCGACCTGAGGAAGAGAGGAAAACTCTCGAAAGCTTCTCCTAGTAGACATAAATTGTTAGTCCAAATAAACAAAGTTATCAGCTAATACTGAAGATCTCATTATTCTGATCTGCAGCTATATAATATACATCAGTTATATGTACTAATCCACAGTCTTATATATGAATATCAAATAGACAACACACACAACCACACTCTATATATAATATGAATATCTATATATAATATATTATATATATTACACACATATGATATGGTATTATGTATACAGTATATACAAAATTATTCTACACATCATTATATGTAAACTTTATATACGAATATTACACATTAATATTCACATAAGATATATAGACATCATTATAGTACCATTATACACCCTATACTTTTCGATAATACAGGGTTGTGCATGGAACAGTATGTGTGCTCTATATATATTATATATCATATGCATATACAACTATTTCATCATATACTGTATGTTGGATATATATATAATATATATATATAATAGTTATATATTATGATATATCTAATATATATACACCTACACATAATATCATTTTATTCATCCAACACCTGCGCTGCATTTGGGGTTGTTATAATAGAGATTTCACACAGTGGCGGTGGGTGATTTTGTGTGGGTGTTCTTGCCCCACACTTTATAATCACTTCTCATGCTGCCGCCCTTTATTATTCGGGGTGGTTATCCTATATTTATATGTATACTAATATGAACCTAATACACACACTTACATAATCACTCTTCATGCTACAGGAATGGCCGTTTGCGCTTTAGAGTTATATATATACTAGGAGACGAGGAGATTACATGTTTATTATATATCTATATAATATATATATATATCTAATATATATATATATAATTGCTATAAGATGTACTATATTATGTTATACTGTAAACATACCTAATACATAACTTATGATTGTTTAGTATGTGCAGATGCGAGCACACCCAACGCTTACATTCATCAAATATATACATCCTAACATGAAGGCGGTCCCTATATATATATATATAATATATATATATATATCTATAAATAAATAAATAAATAAATAAAACATTACATCTATTATACATCGATTATAATGGTAGTGTTGTTCATAGTAGATATATAGATACAGTCACTAATAGCTTTCCCTGCTTGTCTCTTCTCTGCCTTAGTATATTCTATTAATTACTGATCATAACACGTATGTACCTTTAAATAAATACCAAACAAAAAAAATTCACTTTTAGCGACATAAGTTCGCAGGTTTCTCTGGGGTCCTAGTAACACTTACTGTAGATCTCCTTCTCCCACCCTATCAAAGCGAGAGTACAGGGCAGGGAGAAGTTCACTTCCTAACCACATGAACACCTTTCTCCCGCCAACAATTTACATTTTGCAGGGTCTTTTTCTTTCTTTAGGGAGGGGGTTGTTTATTGGGTAAAGAAACGTTTTGTTTTTTTTTGTTTAAGGTGAATGGTGCTTAAAGAGGGGCTCTGCATTGTGAGCAACAGCGGCACCTCATGGGTTAAAGACCCTTTTTGAACCCAGTGGGCCCTACAGAGAAAGAAAGTGAACAGCACAGACGCAAAGAAGTGAATATGATCAGGGTTTGGGACATGTAAGGAGATCCGTGTCTATGGGAACCCTGTCAGGGGTTGGATCATGATTGTCCATCATCATAACGATGCATCCACTGACAAAATCACTCACCCACAAAACTCCTAAGTGGCGTGCCAGTCCTAAAGGGTGTCTTCCATTTTACTAATACCGTCCAGCATCTTCGGCACCAATCCGTTTTGCCCCTGTTAAAGCACCTTTCCAACGACTCAGGGACTGTTTGCGATATCCATGCCACACACCCTTGGATGCCTAGTTCAAAGCCCCCCCCCAAAACGAGGAAAACACAAGACACCCCCCAAAGAATTCAACCCAAAACTTTCCAAAAATCCCCTAGCTGTTTGCAAGGGAGAAATGAGGAGTAGGAGGTGATGATTCTCCTGGTCCCACCAATCCAGCATGAGAAGGTTCCGAGAGGTGTCTGATCATGATGAAGGCGTTAGATGGCCCACCCCCTCCCTCCCCCCCCCCCCTCCCCCCACCAAGAAGGGTGATCTCACCTGCCTGTTTACAAAGAGTGGGGAGGGAGAATCCAAGGGGTTGCCTTGGTACAGATTTGTTAGGGGGTAGTGGCAGGGGTGCATCCATTTGAAACCAGGGGAGGGGGTTGTGAGTGAATGTGAGTGATAAGTCCCGGGAAGAGTCCCTCTGTAGGATTGTCCAGTGGAGAAGGATCCCAATATCGGTCCATGCAGACTCCTAAAGAGAAAAAGCATACAGCCAGATTGCCAAGGCGGAGGGATACACACTCAGCCACCCTCCTTCAAACGTGCTGACATTTGAACTCCATTCCTTGTCTGCTGCTTCATGATCCCGGCGCGGCGTGATGGCGGCTTCAGTTCTGCACAGTTCAAATAGTGCCAGCCTTCCTCCAGTTAGGATTTTAGTCCATCCCTTCCCCAATACTTATTGAAAGGAGGGGGGGGGGGGGGTCGACATAAGAAACCTCAGTTGCTTGTGTCCTTGAATTCTTCCCCGCCTCCCCCTTTTTTTTAATCCAGAAGAAAAAAAAAAAAAAAAAGGCCGGTTATAATTAAGAAAAATATAAAGAGGGTCCTTTGGGGTTAGGCACGACTGAATCAAGTATACCACAGGGTCCCAGTTTAAACTCTTTATACTTTCAGTACTGAAATGAGCTATTTTATGTACTTTTGGACACCTGCGAAATGGGGTATTGTAGCAATGACTGTTTTATTATTGTGTATGCTGTGTTGGGACGGGTCTGGCTAAATAACAGATGAATGTTAGTTGTTCAAGTACATTTGAATGGAGAGATCTTAAAAACCATGTGGTCAAATTAAAGGGGAGAAGAGGGTCCGCGTAAAATCCCAGAAGTATCTTCCACCAAAATAGGATGTTGGTCTGCAGCAGAATGACTGCAATGGCTGTTTTGGATATCATCCTTAAACGGGGGTTAAAAATACAGTATATGATTTCACTCAATTTTTTGAGGGGGGGGTGTATGTATTAGTGCGGTGTCCACAATAGAAAAGAAGTATACGCCCAATCTTGTATTACAAGACATTTTTTTTTTGCAGTTAGTCTAGTAAATATGTTTCATATTACATCATGCCACCCCCCCCCCCGAATATAATAAAAGTTAGGTGTTTTAAGGGGTCTGTTTTCTTTTTTTGGGGGAAATGCGATGTGTTTGTTAAACTATTTCAATTGCTGCAAAAAAACTCGAATAGGAAAAATCAGCTTTTGTTAATTAAATTAAGCGTAGTAGATCTTGGTCTATTATTTTTTTTTGACCCTGTTTAATTTTTTTTTTTTAAAGGGGGTGGGTTGAAACAAAACATCAGGATATCTTTATGGGTAACCAAGGAGTTGATATTACAGTCATGAAAATGAGTTAGTATTTCCCAGTTGCTTTGGGGAGGGGGGGGGGGCACATTGAAGGCACCTGATGAGTATAGAACGTGTGGTCGATGGGGATTGTCCTGCACAAAGATGAAAAACCCATAAACCTTTCCCAATGCTTGCACCTGGTGATCGGGCTGATAATATAGAAGGTAGGGAGAACAAACAGCGGTGAATGTTGGATAACCTAAAAAAGATATCACATTACAGCAGAGGGTGGTACCAACATTGGGGCAGAACTCTGTAAATATTCCTGCCTTCAGACGGCTCTGAGATCCATTCCCTGATATCGTACTGCATTGGAATGTAAACAATTTATCTTATAGATTATGGGCTGGAGATACAAGATTTTCTCTTCTCTCCCCCCCCCCCCTTCCTTAATTTAATGAAAAGCTAAGAAGGGAATACTGCAGAGCAGGTGTAAATAGTACACCAATGCTGGAATAATTACATTTTTTTTTGCCTGTTTAGGGTCTGACAAGAAGGATTCAAGAAATAATTAACTTTTAAGACCAAATGTGACACTGGTTTAATTGAAACTAACTAAACGCAAACGTCATAATTTT
Source organism: Ascaphus truei (assembly GCA_036426205.1). Taxonomy (NCBI): domain Eukaryota; kingdom Metazoa; phylum Chordata; class Amphibia; order Anura; family Ascaphidae; genus Ascaphus; species Ascaphus truei. The sequence continues at coordinate 34,236 of WSYH01001328.1, forward strand.
GTTTCTGGTAATCGAAGCATGCATGACAACTGATTTTAAAAAAAAACCAAATAATTTTCACCCGAAAAAAAACTTGTTTCCCCTGCTTATAGTCTCTACAAAACATACAGTAAACAAGCCCCCGACACAAGATATTAAAATAACGCAATCAAGAAATGTATCGTTGTGCTTTACGACTCTTTCTGTATTTTTTTGCAGTGACAAATGGCTGGTTCATATATTTTCATCTATATGACTAAATTTAAGTTCATATATCAGTTTCCACCGCCCATGGATATAAATATATACACACATACACACACACACAACACTTGTATAAGACAGACAAATAAGAACTTTCTCCCTTACACTAAAGAAAATCCAGTCCTTTTTTGATCTCCAGATGTCAATCATTTGGTGGCTGTAAAGTGGGCTGGGGGCCAGAACTCCAGAGGCGTGGGTCTACTTTTAATTTAGGACCATGAAATGCCGTTTTCTTGCCCAGTTGCTAAACTTGAAGAGACAGCTCAATCCCACAACAGGGGGATTTTCAAAACACAGATAAAAAGCCCGTCAACACAAAACCCTTTCATCATCAGTATTGATCTCACATTCACCCACCTGTGTCTAACCGCTTAAAACCGTAGGGTTGCAGATTTTTTTTAAGGACATGAAATTTAGAGCTTCCTTCTAAGGAAAATCAGAGCAAACAGAAAAACCTTACAAACTGTTCCCATAGGATAGTTGTAAACCAACCTCTAAAATAGCAAATACGTTAGAAGTGTTGTGATTGTGTATGTGTGTGTAGTGTGTATGTATGCATGTATGTTTTATATAATATATATAGATAGATAGATACCTATTATAATCAAGATGTAAATCGGACTGTATGTAATATACTATATAGATAATATATATATATATATCTATATATAAATAATATATATAATGATATATATATATGGTATGAAGAATGGCAGCTGAGAAAGACTGGAAATAATATGAGGATTTAGGTGGCTTTGATTTGTGGGATTTTATGTATACACCATGACTTGTAGGGGGACGATATCATAAATCAGAAAAAATGAGCGATATTTCGTAGATCATTTCCGTGTTGTTTAATACGCGTTGCCTTTTAGGATATGCTTAATCAATTGCATTTTCTGGGGGGTGTATGCGGGGTCCTTCCGTTGGTAAATTGCGGGTCTTGGGTTCAATAGGAACTATTTTATATCTCATATTTTTTATTTTAGGTTAGAAATGACTTTTTAAAATGATACATTTTAGTATTGACAGAAAAAAGGGGTTCTGCTTAATAGTAATTTCTTGTCCAGAAAGTTGTGTTTTCCCTTGCAAGGGGGCATTATTTTAATTAATCATTTGCTGTTTTTGCAAAAGTTCAAAGCTCTCTCTTTTTTTACCCTGTTGGTCTTCACCAGGTTATTTATTTAAGAGGAATTTTAGGCCCAGGGAGGGTAATCTTGTAGAAGATCTCTTTGAATGAAATTCTTCAAGTCGCTTGCTGGTGTCTTTGGACTGGGAAATCGGGTCAGGATGCCAGGTTAATGGTGGCTTTTATATTCAACACTGATCAAGCAGAATCAGAAGGGGGGGAAAGAAAAGCAGAGGAGTGAAGCTGATAAATAGATTGTGTAATGAGCTTAATGACTCCAAAAATGAACAGTTCCAATTTCTTTATTCTGGCAATCAGATGGGACTATGCAGGGTCAGTTACAAACTCAATATATAGTTATCTGGGCGAAGTGATAGACATGTAACATTGTCTTGTGGAAACCCCTGCAGTTTTTCTTGGGTTGGGTTGTAAGGTTGCAGGGTGTTTTTACATGTGACCTTATGTCATAATGTTGCTAAGGGTTTGGTTTTGTGTGTTTTGTTTTGGGTTTAAGTATTGAAGTAAATTTTAACACTGTTCGCATGTTTAGGGGGGAAAGAAGGATTACAATGAAAAGGAGTACGAAATATTATTTATAGTTACGTGAATTTATTTGACAATATATATTATTATGTATATATATAATATATAATATTGCTAATATATACTATAGTATATATATATTATTATAGTTTTTTAAAAAAAATGAATATATCAATTTAAATCCAAATATGAATACCTTGAATGACGTGTATGGGGGTGAATAAAGTATACATACAACATATGTTTAGGCACTTTAAGATTGAGTCTATACTATCTAATTATCGATACTATCTATCTGTCTATGACTTATCTACCGTATCTTAGGATAATAGAAAGATAGATAACTAGCTAGAAGATAGATAGATACTAGATATCTATGATCTAAAAGTTTTGTCTTACTCGCTCTCGCTTCTATAGTACATACACATATGTATTATGTAAATTATGAGATATGACACTATATATATCTATATAGAGCAAGCGAGGAGGCCGCACTTCTCTCCCGAGCCATGACACCCTAGATCCCCCGACGCAGCCCCCCCCCCCCCCCACCGAAGCCGAATGCGCCGTTAACAGCGAAGAGATGCACTCCCTGTACCCTCCCCCAGCCTCGAAAAAGACCCCTTCGACGACCCGCAGAACTAGAGATGAAAAGCAAGCAGATTCGGTGGCAATGTCCTATCCCGGCCTGCGCCGAAACACAGATCGCACCTGAGAGATACGCGCAACCCCCCCGATCGTCCCGTCCCTTAAAGAACACCTTCCTCCAGAGATTTCCCCCGTTTACCCGGCGACCGTACCCTCGAGCTCGTTGCCGCGATGAACCCAACAGATCCGTCTCGCCCTGCCCTCCGCTAGACATCCCCTTGATCACTGCAGTCACTCCTCCCAGGAAGAGCGCCTGCAAGCTGGACCTACCGCGTTGTGGACGTCTTTACAGAAGACTGCCTCTTTACGTGATACGAACCCTTGATCCCCTCCTCGCGCCTGCGGTATGCCAGAACCCTCGACCCGCATCCACGGAAGGCCAGACACCCCTGGGCACCGCACCCGCCTCCCCACCTGATTCGCTCTGACGGCAGAGTGAGAAGAGATCTTCCCAGAGGCGCGCACTCCGCATGGAGATCCCGAAACACATGCCTTCGATCACGATTTAGTTGAGACGAGACGGCCAATCGACCCCCCTCACGAGCGCCAGCAATTGCCGAAGATGTGAGAGAGCCCCCGAGACCGCGACGGTCGAGCGTAGACTCACCTCCGAGTAGAACCTCCCTGCCGGCGCGAGAGACCATCCCGGCGTCCTGCAGGACCCCCGCAGCCAGCCGAGAAGTCAATATTGCGACGTCCAGAAGAGAGAGTTGCCCGCAGCTGCGTTTCCCGCCAGTAAGTACGAAGAGGAAGAGATGAGGATCGAGGCCTGAAACTGACTCTCCGCAGGAAGTGAGAGACGCCCCGAGTTTACCCGTACACCCCGTTCACTATGGAGAGAAAGACACCCCCCGCAATGACGACGATTTACGGACCTCCCAGGCGAGACCGTCGGCTGGCTTCCTTATGAGAGACCCCACTTCTGGGCGAAGGACCAATGACCCCTAACCTTGCCTCGAGCAGAGTCCCCCGCTCACTTGGAACGACCCGAGACACACCCTCCCCCGCTTATGACCGTGCCCCGTCCCTCCCCCCCCCCCTCTATGATTCAGATGGACCTGGTGATCCAGGAGGAGGACACAGCTGCTGAGAGACGCATCGCACCCCGAGAGCCCACACCCTCAACCCTTGAGCGGGACTGCGATCGTCAGCCCGAGTAGAGACCCCTCCGGTTGACCGGCAAGACAGCACCCACTGGATCCTCCGTTATATTTCGTTTCAGTTGGAAGAGCGGATTGACGCTCCGCCGACCCACTCGCATTTAGAGAGTGTCCGTCAACCGCAGAAGAGACGTGAAGCACCCCCATATCTGCGGAGGAGCGAGAACTCGAGATACCCCCCGCCCGATTTCTCGAGACTCGAGCTTCTTCCTCGCAGAAGACCTACCGCCCCGGAGAACCACCCCCTCGGCAGTCCCCTAACGCGAGATGCCGCGGAGAGAGACCGAGGACGTCGAAGCGCGAGGAGATTCACCATCGAGAGAGAGTGGAGGGCCACGATCCCCGGTGCAGAGAGGAGATTAGCGTGAGAGGAAGAGCCCCGAGAGAGATGACGAGAGAGAAGGGGGAGAGAGACGAGAGGAGAGATGCGGATGATTGGAGGGGGCCCCGAGGGATGAAGAGACAGAGGAGGACCTGAGACGAGGAGGGATACAGTACAGATACAGATAGCAGTTTACAGAATACAGCGTGATGTGAAGCATGACAAACCCGATAATAGCCCCTCTCACTTATATATATCATACATCAGATCGTGGATACCACACTACTCCTGCACACACCAACCTATACTCTATCTCATCGCCACTTCATTCATCTCCACGACCGAGCCACACATGGAAGCCAGATTAACAGAGAGGACTAGCAATTCATAGACGTGAAGAGGGGGGACTATGATCCAACTTGGATACGGTAGATAGCAGTATAGATAGCACGACGTATCAGTAGCCGACCAGATCACGTTCACCATGACCCGATGTCGCTGGGTCTTCTGGGTTCTTATGCATGATAGTTCACCATCCCTATTTAAGGTGACCTCTGTTTATTATAAGTATTATATCTAACGAGATGTAAGTTATGGCGTGTGTAGCCACATGATGGATGTCTATGATAATTATTGTCGACTGTGCTTGCCTATAACCACCACTCTACTACAGATGGAGACACCATTTTGATACTGATTTGCACGTAGTCATCGTTAGATTTCATCTGGATTCGTTGAATATATCTTAAACATTAGTGAGATAACAGGACATATGTCAGAGTTGGTATGCTTCAGTGTCTAGAGCAATAGACACGTGGTGACCCGAGTAGAGGAATTAATGTTGGGGCCAAGGCTTTCTCTGTTGTGTCTGGATTTTTTTTTTTTTTTTTTAGACCAAATGAAGTGAGAATGTCTACATTATATGCAGTATGACTGGTGGAATTAAGATGGGGCCGATCTGAATATTGCAGACACTAAAGATCAGATGAGCCCCCAATCACACCCTCCACCCCTCCCTTCACCCCATCCCCTCCCCCACCTTTCAGTCCCGCATCACCCCCCCACCCATCCATACCCCAATTCACCACCCCCCCCCATCCACCCCCCATCATTACACAAGATGAGAGCAGGGAAGCTCCAGTTTGAAGTTTGAAAAAATAAGAAGAATAAAAGTACAAAGGGAGGAAGAAATAATTCCCACAATCTTCCATTTGGTATTTTATTAACAGGGGCGTCTTCTGCTATTTATCAGTGTTTGCTGGACGAATGATATGCCTTTACATGGCTATCTATGTATCCATCAATGTATGTGGATTTGTATGTTGTATGTATCTACTATCTATCGCATCTAGACGATATAGATCTATCCTATCTGTATCTATCTATCTATCCATGATATATAGATAGTATGTATAATATGTATGTGTGTGGTATCTATCTATGTATATATATAATATCATGAGTATGATTGTATTATGTATCCATTACGATATCTATTATCACTAGCTATACTACAATCACTATAAATATATATGACGAGATCTGATAAAATATCCCGAATATATAGATGAATATAGGATATACATATAAATGAGCATATACTATATATATATATGCTATATGTGTGTTGGGTGTGTGGTTGTGTGTGCGTGCTGTGATGTTGTGTGCTGTGTGTAGTGTGACCCTGGGGGTGTGTGGTTGTGGTGTTAGAGATGCGTGTGGGGTTGTGGTGTGTGGTGTGTTGTGGTGTGTGTTGTGTATTATACTATCTATGTATTGTAATATATGCTGTATTATGTATGTATCTATCTATCTAGCTATCATTTATACAACATTTATAGATCTATTACTATTAGATAGATAAGATATATGGATAAATAAATATAAGCATATACACATATAAGTGTGTATATATATATATATATGTTTTAAAATATTTCTTATATATTGATAGATAATATAGCGGCGCATGGCAGAGAGATTCACAAGGAGATGATAGAGTAATATCAAGTCATATGTCATAAGCAGTTGTTTATTTGGTGTGTTATTGCGAATTTAAATAGTAGTTATTAAAAGAATGGACAGTATCCTTATCGTGTGATGTGTGTGCGATGTGTGTGTGTGGCTGTAGTGTGTGGTTGATGCTGTGTGTGTGTGTGGTGTGTGTGTGTGTGTGTAGTGTGGTGTGTGTGTGTGTGTGGTGTGGTGTGTGGTGTTAAGGTAGTTCTGCTCTTATATAAGCTCCTGTCATATGGATACAAATCTAATTAAAACGCCCTCAAATCCTGATATACTATAACTGAGTTTTTTCTTATACTATAACACACCAACTAGTTTTGTTAAGGATTATATAGAGTTTTACTTGATTTTGTAAAGGGAATCTAGTCCTGGCAGGATAACTATATAAGTCCTGTATAGCAAATGATGAAATAACAAGATTTGATATATAACTCCACAGATCAAGATTAAAAACGCTGCTTGTTTAGTTTCTGGGTGGAAATAATTCCCAAAAAGTTCAATTTTGTACACATTTCATGTCTTTTTTTTTGTTGACTCCGTTAGAAAGCTGTTTTCATTTAGGGCTTGAGGACATTTCCATCTCACACTACACCACCCAAAAAAAAAATTATTATTATTTCCTACACTTGCAGCAAAATGAAAGTCCGTTTCTCCCTAACTTTCTAATAACAAAAAACAAGTCTAATTGATGTGGATGCAGAATTACAATGTTAAAACACCCACGCTGGTTGAGAGGAATCATTTCCAAATTCATAGCACAGGATGATCTTTATACATATTCAATTTCACATCTATTAATCTGAATAAAGAAACATGTTTTATAGGAAAGCAAATGTTCCTCCATTTGACTCCCCTCCCGTGTTGTTTGTAAATGTTCCTGAACAAATTTTTTAAATCCTATTTGTTGCCATTGCATAATATAAACACGTTAAAAAGGAATATTGTAAACACAGGCAGACACTAAGATTGTGTCTTTTTCCCCTTTATTATGCTGCATTTTGAAGTGGGATGTAGGAGAGAAAACGAATTAACTGTTGCCATCAAAAGATTATAACAAAACTACATTATTACAAAGCTACCATAAAATTTTTGGTGGTGATGTGTATTTAAAGTACTATTCTACATTTATAAAACCCCATATACACTTTATATGGACGTTATTTTATTGAAAGCGATATGCATTTATTGCTTTAAAGTATTGCCCTCTGGTGGCCTATAAAGGTATTATATATATCTATATATATATATATAGTATATATAATAGTATATATATAGTATATATATATATTACACTCTCTCAAAAGCTTGTCCTATTACATAAATTTAGTCCAAATACTGAAGAACTCATTTATTTATACACACACACACACACAAACACAACACCACACACACACCACACACACACACACCACAAACACACACACACACACATATTGAATTACATTAAATATGTGTGAGAGTTGCGTGGCAAGCCTTTGACGAAATTGAGTTTGGATAACAGAGGCCAGTGTCTTATTTATTATAGCTTCTTCTTTTTTTTGTAATATGAAGTCTGTGCCAATGATTTGTTCAAATATAGGCATCACAAAATTTCCTTTTGCGAATATTTACCCATTGTCATTATTTTCTGTGGGAATTTTGTCTCCAACTTTTTCGCCAAAAGGAAAGGGAAGCAAGCAAGGGTGTTTTTTAAATGGTTATATACATAGTTCTGTGCTATAGGGCCAACACAGTTAAGATGGATATTATATCCTTCCCAGACCCTAATTATTATTAAAAAAAAAAAAAAAACACAAGTAATAAGGGCAGCAGAACAAAATATTTAGGATTGTGGGGCTGGTCCCGGAGGGTAACGTCTGATTTTTGCTTGAATAGAAAAGGGTAGATGAATTGATTCTTTCCACGATGAGGGGTTTTTTCCAATAAAAAAAGACTTTCAATAAATAGATTGAACCTTTCAGATGCTGAGAGACTATAGAAAAAGGAGCGTGGCCGTGATCTGCGGATCTATTCATATAATTCAAATAAAAACTAAATAGATTGCTTTAATCCACATTTTCTTTGACATATGCAAATGTTTTCTCCGCGTCTGTCCAGTTAGAGGAATTGACTGAGATGTCCTATAATAATAAGCCACTGGGAAACAAAAGATATCAACATCGTTAATTAACAGTATTTGTAAATGTCATTGTTTGAAATACCCCACAATTTACAACTTAGAATAAATTAGGGAGAGGAAGCAGGTTGCACTTGATAAAATGTTTTTTTTTTTTTTTTTTAAAGATCATTTGTATTTTTGCAGCAGTAAATAATACACTGCACAAGTGACCATTCAGCTATTGAAATGAGCAGCAAACACTAATATATATGTTATAACTTAAGGCTTTACAATATATGCGTTTGTGATTAAAGAATGCATACACACCATTGCAGGCATACCTCTGTTGGGAAGTGTTGGTAAAATAATGCTGATCATATGTAGTTAAAAGTTGATTTCTTAGGTTAGGAAGCACCTGAGAGACCTGCACAATCCTTCTTCCTTTTGTATATTGCAATGAATGGAAGCAGAGGCAGTTGCTTGCCAGGACTGTCACATCATATTGTGACAATAAACCCTGGGCTTTCATAACATTGTGATTGTGACAGGCAGATGTGACACTGCACCACCATATAATAATCACATTGTCACTTCATATTGCAGTACTGTATCTCAAACATTCCAACATGCATGCTCCTATAGACTGGTATGACAGAAATGGTTATACACACACACACCACAACACACACACACACACACACACACAACACACACACACACACACACACAAACACACATCCTTGGGATTACCAGGCCTTAAGAGAGGGGTGGTCACTATATACAAACCAGATAGGGAGAGGATCAAGAGGAAAAAGGGGGAGAGAAAAGAGAGAGAGCGAGAAGAAATAAGATGAGCAGACATACCTAAAGGGAACACAGAGAGCGAGAAAACAAGGGACGGAGAGAAAGAGGAAGAGAGAGCAGGAACAAAGGGGGGGGGACGCGGAAAGCAAGAATAGAGGGAGAAAACAAGGGGGGTAGAGAGAGAAAAAAGAAGAGAGCAAAAGAGAGAAGAGAAACAAACAAATAAAACCAACAACCACAAAAAAATCATATCCCCCACAGGTACAAAAAACCACAGGTGTTTCCTCTCCTCACCTCCTCTCTAATTCCCCTCCCCCTTTTTCCTTCCATCCCTCATACATGTAAGGCTTAAGTCATATCTATGGCCTTATGCTATTGCTGTTGTTTTGCCAAAATAATTTTTTCCTTCTTCTTCACATTCTTAAACCATCTTCCATGTATTAGAGCCTAGTCTTTCCTCAGCCATCATATCTCACTTGTATACCTGCTTTATTCTTTCCCCACCTGTGCATTTAACAAGAGCGGCATTTGATGTGGTTTTTTTTTGTAAAAAAAAGGTTTCCACACATGATTCTTTCCAATTTAGGGCCTTAAACGGGCGTATGGTGTTTTGGGTCTGTTTTATCCACCGAACGTAAGCAGCGTTGGATCTCCGTGATCTTTTAAAGATAATTACAGGAAAAGAATGCTTCTTTCTTTTACAACTTCGGGGAAGTCCTCAGAAGGTTGCAAATTGTTTTAACGTTTCGTCACCTCGATTTAATGTATCCATGCGGCTAACATGGATCCCCAAAGATGTCCTGGAATTTCCTTCAAAACAACGGATCAATTTGTTACGGACCTAGGCGTCTTTATATGCAAATCATATGGTAATGAGCAGTTTTACCTAACAGCGGAGATTCTCGGACCACCGGTCATGTTAGCGTGTGGGGATAACGCTTGCCATATTAGCACCTTCCGACAAAAGCTGCCTTGACTCACATCCAGGCCCTTGATTATCATGGGCTTATTTTTGGACTAGCCCCACGCAAAGTAATGAGTCTAGGACTAATCCTACCGATCTTTCACCACCATACTTGTTTTCATACCCACCGTGCTCAAGTGAGTATTATATCCTGAGCGGCTGATTTACTGCGTGGCTGAATTCTTCCTATAGTACCTTACCTTAGGTTCACTTCCACCGTTATGTAATGTGATTCATCCCCGCGCTCTGTTGTGTGTTGCATCTCTGGGATCTCTGTCTGTTTGTATCAGAACACATGTAGTCGACTTGACAACGTGTGTTACGAGAGGTCAGATTTTCTGATGTAATATTGAATAATGTCACACACCATAGTACTCGGTCATATCCTATATTCACACTATTGGCACACATTGCCTTTCATCATCGAATAGTTACACATGTTCACTAGATATTGTCTATAAGGTGAATGTGAAGAAAACAATAAATCGGTCACGCCTCGTATGATATCGATATGAAATAGGTTTAATGGGCAAAACGGGCACATCCATTGACTGACCTCATTCAGTGCACCGTTTACTTTTTTGTGATGAATTATATACTAATTGGACAACCTTGAGTGCAAAGTCTGTTTATTATACAAGAAAGCCGTGCACACAAATGTAGAATAGATTAACTCTATCAAGAGTTTTGTCTGTTAGTCATGTTTTTAATTTCATCATTTATCAATTGATATATCACTAATAATTTGACACTACTGTCATATAGTTGACTTGGTACATAAATATATAATTGAGAGTTTCTCATATATATTTATATATATATTATAGTATAGACACAGGGCCTGATATGGTGCGTTTACATTTTGTTTTGGACATTTAGGGTTTCTTGCAGTAACACCCCTACCATGTGCTGAAAGATTGCAGAACTATTTCAGCATTCAATGGGTTAAAATAAGCATAGCATGGCAATAATGTTTCAACTGGCTTTATTTGAGACAAGACTTACAGAAATCATATGCCCCAAGCAAAGTAACCCGAGAGAATCCTACTAGCGATTAATAAGATCTGAATCTCATAAAGTAGAAAGATTTGCCTTTATTTATTAGTATTTTTTTCTCTCTCTCTCCCATTCTTCCCTGTTCGCTGGTTTCCTTGGTTTTGGCCTTTCTAACTTCTCTTTATCCCAGCCTTCTGTGTTTCATTGTCTGGGGACGTTCCCTGCGAGCCATAAATAAAAGCAATTTGTCAAGAAGTGGGAAAAGAAGAAAGAAAATAAAAACAACAAACTTGTGTAGAAGTTGTTATACTTTGCATTTTTTTTTTCAACTTAATGTCATTTTTAATGAGTGTTAATATACTGAGTATCCTTTGATTTCTATAAGCAGACTTTATCTCCGCTCTCCATCAGTGCAAGAACTTTGCAACACTTTCCTGTTTCCTGATAATATGTTGCCAATGTTCCCAGCAGTTTGAGCTGCAAACTGTAACAATAGATAATGTTACCTTAGTAATACATTGTAGCTGCTGAGTTACACTGAAGGATTGATTGAAACCGAAAGGCGGCCATTTAGTGAACCCTGGGCACCAGGATCTTTGCTGATGGATCACAGGACAACGAATCGATCGGCAGCTTAGGTAATTAGTTTTCAATAAAGGTAATCAAAGGCGGCATATATTGAAACAAAAACAATATATATATACATATATATATATATATATATATTTTTTTTTAAAGGGCCGCTTGGATTGCCTTTTTAAGGGCCATAACACAGCATAGTTATTCATTAAACAAAAGATAAAATATTTTATGTGAATTACTTCACATTTTCTTTTTGTCAATCGCAGGTATTAATCTCCACTTTACACAAGGGAAACTGAGAAAAGATATGCACATTTTGCGATTCATGCCAAAATGATATACTTAATTGAAGTATTGTAATTACAACCTAACTTGTGCCTCATTTTTTAACAAACCACGTTTGCCTGGGTTATTATAAAAAATATTATACTAGAGACGCATTGCAATGTACTCCTTACTTCCCTATTGGCGAAGGGTTTGAGGAGATGTCAGTCAGGGGTCAGAATGGTTGCTATAAAAAAATAGTGGTACGTGCCCAATTTAAAAAAGGTTTATACGTCTGTGTTGGAAAAGCAGGTTAGGAACGAGCATTATGTAAGTCATATCCCACTCTACAGTAATAAATGCAGAATATAAACTCTAAAATGAAAAGAGCTATCTTAACGACCATTTTCTTTAGCTGTTGGTGAACACATAGTGGCTTAGTAAATTCCCCTTCAGATATCAGCGTATGTTGCTTTTGATGGACTTTGAGATGTCTGGATGGTATAATTAAGTAATAATCCCCTCAGAACAGGGCACTACTGGCCAATAATGCCCTGGCTGATATTTGAAGGCACCGAGGCGAAGCCGAGGGACTTTAACCCAGCCAGGGCATTATTGGCCAGTATGCCCGTGTTCTGAGGGGATTATTACTATTTGCTAAATGTAGGCTTATTTTTAATTTTCATAAAAAAAAGATACATTTTTTAGTCCATGATTGATTTATCAGCAACGGTCTACCGACACACACGACACACCATCCACACACACACACAACACACACACCCACACACACACACACACACACACACACACACACACAAACACCACACCGACCAACACACAACCACAACTACGCACCTCACCCCCCCTCTGTACACACAAACACACACTGCATCAACACCCCCCTATATACACAAACACACACTCTGCGGTCCCCCCTACAAACTGTGCAGCTCCCCTCCTCTACACCCACAAAACACACTGCAGCCCTGCTCCACCCTCTACACTTACAAAACACACACAACACACAGCAGCCCCCCTCTACACCCACAAAAACACACCTTCAGCCTGCTCCACCCTCTACACTTACAAAACACACACAACACACAGCAGCCCCCCTCTACACCCACAAAACACACTGCAGCCCTGCTCCACCCTCTACACTTACAAACACACACAACACACAGCAGCCCCCCTCTACACCCACAAAACACACTGCAGACACACACTAACAAAACAGACTGGTGCCCTCTACATCCATAAAACACAAACCAGCAGCCCCCCTCTACATCCACTGCAGCCCCCATGTAAACCCACACACTACAGACACACACACACTAAATACTCTGCACCCCTCCTCCACCCACAAAACACACTGCAGCCACCCCTCTGCATACAAAACACACTGCAGAGACAAACAAATCAACAATAGAGACCCTGTCCTCTACATCCACAAAACCCACCAGCAGCCCCCCTCTCTTCACCCACTGCACGCCCCCGTAAACCCACACCGCAGACACAACACAAACACTCTGCACCCCTCCGACACCCAACAAAACACACACACTGAAGACACACACTGCAGCCCCCCTCTACAAGAACAAAACACACACAACAACAGAAACACACAAAACAAGACTCTGCTGCCCCCTCTACACCGCAAAACGCACACCAACAAAGACACACACTACTAATAAACCTCTGCAGCCCCCTTTACACAACACCCAAAACACAATAGCAGACACACAAACCTTCCCTTCCTTCATGTGGCGAGCTCTCTGCATGGAGGCAGGGAGTGGGGGAGGAGTCAGTTGGCCTGCTGCAGGCAGGGGGGAGGTCAGGCCGTCAAGTGGGCGTCGCCTGGCTTGCCGCAGGGTGGGGGAGGAGCAGTGCTGCAGGAGGGGTCAGTGCCTGGCTGCAGGCAGGGAGGGTGCAGGAGTCAGTGTCTGGCTGCAGGCAGGGGGGGGAGGAGGTCAGTGCCTGCTGTTGCAGCAGGGGGGCGGTGGATGAGTCAGTGTCTGGGTCTAGGCAGGCGGACGGGAGGGTGACTGGCTGCAGGCACAGGGGATGGAGCAGTGCCGAGCAGGGTGGGGGAGGATCATGCCTGCTCTGCAGGACAGGGAGGGGGAGGGATAGTGCCCTGGCTGCAGGCAGGTGGGGGGAGGAGTCAGTGCCTGCTGCAGGCAGGGTTGGGAGAGGAGTCAGTGCCTCTGCAGGCGAGGGAGGGGGAGGAGTCAGTGCCTGGGCTCAGGCAGGGAGGGGGAGGAGTCAGTGCCTGGCTTGCTAGACAGGGGTGGGGGAGGATGTCTACCTTGTCCGTCCAATCACTTCCTCAGTCTAGTGCAATTCACTCTTTGTGAACGAAACCTGACAAGCTGATTGGACTGCAAACTTGGCAATCCCTGCCAAATTTCACTGCCCTTAACTGATTGGAGTAATAGCGGGCGGATGTTAAACAACAGAGAGCAGACGATTCAATTTGGCCCTGAATTTACCAGCTTTAGCCTATAATTAAGATTATTTTACAAAGGGCCAAAGAATTGCTGGTTGTAGATTTAGAAACTGTGGCCCAGTCATCCTGAAAGAAGTGAGCAAGTCGTTGGTGAAGCTTCCTCGATTTCTCCAGGTTACAAGAGGGCCCGTCTGTGTCAGGATAATGTACAAATGTGCTGCAATGTAGGTTCTATGTCACATATAAGTAACAAGTTTTATACATTTACTTCGTACAAGTAGGTTTATTCCCACGCAGCTGGCTATCTTATCTCTCCTATAATAAATCCTCCTAATGCACCTTATAACAGGTCTCCTAACTCCTCTAGTTGCTCCATAAGCAATCCCTATAACTCCTCCTATATACCCCATATACCCACACCTATATTCCTCCTATTAGACCATATAATGTGCTGCGCCTATAATCCTCCTTTATACCCCTACTATCAGCTCCCTTATCACTCCTCTTTATACCCTATATAAACCTCTCCCGACCTTTCTACAATTACCTATGTAACGCTCCCTATAACTCCTCCTTTACCCCATATTCTGCTCTCCCAACTCCTTCCAGTATTATCATCTACCACTCTCATAACCCTCCGTATTAACCATTCCAATACCCGCATATTAACCGCCGTCCCTAAACCTCCTCTATTAACCACCATTAACCTCCCTTATAACCTCCTCCCTATTTACCCCACTAAACACGCTCCGCAAACTTCCTCCAATTAACCCAGTTATACCCGCTCCATATAACTCCTTCCATAATTACCCACCCATATAATCCGCTCCCTATACCTCCTCCTATTTCCCCATAATAACCGCTCCCTATAACTCCTCCTCAATTATCCCATATAAACCCGCTCCCTATAACTCTACTCATAATCCAAATAAACGTCCTGATCTCTGAATGACACATCCATTGATATTATATAGCACTGTATCATACATATAGTGTCAGTAATGACTTGTAATATAACCCAAGTTTTATATCTCTGACATGTAATTATCAGTATATACCTACGAAACATGAGAAAAAAGAGCAAAAAATATTTTGGAAATACTGTCAATAAAGGACGTGTCTGACTCCTTCCCTTAATATCACCAGCCAGCAAAATAGTAGGTAGAGACGGAGCCATAGTGTATTTATGATGCCATAATCACTATAAAAAGATTCTATTTGTGCTATTGGACAATGTGATACAAAAAATTACTCCACACATAACCAAGTTTAATAGAGACGTGCTAACCATTTTCGCTTCGGTCGAGACAAGGCAGAACCGTTTAGATGAAGAATGTTAACTTCAATATTTGAACGTTCCCTGTAAATTCACCAATCCATTCAACCAAGCGTACAATTTGCGGTCAAATGACCTAAACTAAGGTCAAACTGACCGCTTATACACTAGCACGTTCCGCCACAACGTCTGGCAAGAAAACTGGGCGCAAATATCGGCGGCCTTTCACCCGAACAATTTCAGAAAAGCGCCTCATTTAAGCAAAATTCAACCCCGAAAAATTGTTTATGGCACCTCTTAAGACATTTGCACTTCTAATGTTTAATATGAGGGTAGGCAGCTTTGAGACTGCTGCACTATAACACACGCATGAATGCGGAATTAAATGTGGCCGTCGGAGACACCTTACCTTTTTGCCACCCGAGCCGCCTACTCCTGTGGCATCGCGACGTGAAATGACGCGGCAAACGTCACGTGACGACGAGGTTCCATGACAACGCGTCGCCGTGTGACGTCGCAGCCAGCGTCATGTGACCCGCATTCAGCAAGATAGGAGGCGCATGAAGGAGAAGGTCGGAGACCGTTACAGTGTCCACTCTCTCCCCTGGCAATCAGTGGGGCAGAGAGCAGGGCCCTGATATATGGAAAAAAATGAAGGAAAAACAGAAATTAGCCGCCTCAAAATATTGCCGCTCTAGGGCGGGCCTAATGGGAAAATCCGCCCACTGCTTTCACACACACACACCCCCTCCCGTGCTGTTTCTCCTCCTCCTTGGCGCCCACCCCCAGGCTGCTGACACCTCCTCCTGATTGGCTCCATTACAAAGCAGCAGCACATCAGGATGGAGGAAGCTACCCACCTCCAGCAATAGCCCTGCTCGGGGAAATTCCACTGTCGCCTCAAGGCTGGTAAGGTCCGGTCTAGAGAGATATCTACCGGACTGTACATGTCCAGAGAGATATTACCGACAGATATAACCGGAACTGTACATATCAGAGAGATATTACGTTACCGAGGACATTACATATCCAGAGATATTATTAACCGGATCATGTATCATATCAGAGAGATATTACCGGACATGTACATATCCAGAGAGATATTACCGGACATGTACATATCCAGAGAGATAATACCGGACATGTACATATCCAGAGAGATATTACCGGACATGTACATATCCAGAGAGATAATACCGGACACATACATATCCAGTATTACCTTTAGTTTTTTTTACTGGACAGGGTCCAAATACAGGACAGCCTGGTTCAATACCTGACAACCCTAGTTGTATTATGTTTTAATGTAATTTCCTAATTTAGACGCAGTGAAATCAGGCCACACATTAATGTAAAGAGGACTGATATTCATACCCATCCTAAAATTAACTGATTTAAAGAGGACTGAAACTGATAAGTGCTATGTATGTATGTCTTTATTTATATAGCGCCATAAATGTACACTGCGCTTCACAGTAGTAATACACGTGTCAATCATATAAATAACAAATAATACACATAACAGGTCATGGGAATAAGTGCTTCAGACATAAATGTAACATTTCGGAAGAGGAGTCCCTGCTCCGAAGAGCTTACAATGTAATTGGTAGGTAGGGAGAACATACAGAGACAGCAGGAGGGAGTTCTGGTAAGTGCGTCTGCAGGGGACCAAGCTTTATGTATCATATGTCCAGTATTATCCACGGTGCTACTCATAGGCTTCTTTGAGCAAGTGTGTCGTCTTAAACTGGGTCTTAAAGGTGGATAGAGAGGGTGCTAGTCGGGTATTGAGGGGAAGGGCATTCCAGAGGTGTGAGGCAGTCAGTGAGAAAGGTTTAAGGCGGGAGAGGGCTTTAGATACAAAGGGGGTAGAAAGAAGACATCCTTGAGCAGAATGCAAGAGTCGGGATGGTGCATAGCGAGAAATTAGAGCTGAGCTGTAAGGAGGGGCAGAAGAGTGTAAAGCTTTAAAAGTGAGGAGGAGAATTGAGTGTGAGATGCGGGATTTGATTGGAAGCCAGGGGAGGGATTTCAGCAGGGGAGATGCTGAGACAGATTTAGGAAAGAGTAGAGTGATTCTGGCAGCAGCGTTTAGGATAGATTGTAGGGGAGACAGGTGAGAGGCAGTAAGACCGGACAGCAGGAGGTTACAGTAATCGAGACGGGAGAGAATGAGGGCCTGAGTCAGAGTTTTAGCAGTATTTATGGCGTATCTTTGTAATATTGCGGAGGAAAAAGCGACAGGTTTTAGAAACGTTCTGAATGTGAGAAAGGAGTCGAGTGTGACCCCTAGGCAGCGTGCTTGTGCTACTGGGTGAATTATGGAACTTCCAACAGTAATGTGGAAGGAGGTAGTTCTATTTATTCATATCTATATACCTGTATCTATTCTATTGTTCTTGAGAAAGGTGCCTTTTCAGAACAAAAAAGTTGAAATATGATTGAATACATCACCATTTGCACAAGACCTGAGAGCACCGACCTTTTCCATAATATATATAAACTTTTATCAGACATCATCTGCTCTAAAATCCTCAATTCATAAAGATTCGGGCGTGTAATGAGGGAGAGATATTAGTATGCATGTAGTTTAATATATTTTGTGCTGAGGTAGTCTTGTAAAAAAAATTATAGGTTGAACCAAACATTGATCATTAAATTAACTTTCACTTTTCATAAAGCCCTGTGAGTGTGTGATTTGGGGGGGTGGGGGAGAGGGAGGTGCATGTGTGTATGTGTAGATGGATATGAATGAGATAATTACATTCTGATATTACTGCAGGAAATAAACTTAATAAGATGTTTCTGAAAAATAGTGCTACAACAGGAACTGATACAGTTTTAATCATCTCGAATAACGTGCCCCTAGCAGTAAAGATGATCATATTGAATGATTCCCCACACAGTATAAATAAGGTTGACACCTAGGAACCATTTTACAATAAAAATGTCTGTTTGTTTTGGGCGGGAAATTTAAGCGGGAAACACGAAGGTGTCTGATTACTGTGGGGTATACCAAAAAGAAATGAGGGGGGGGGGGGGGTAGTTATACTTTGTATAGATCACATTATTCCATTTTAAGTACTTGTAACCCACTTAGTGTAACATTAATAATTAAATGAATTGTAGAGTAAGAACATTCATTATTACAGTTTAGGCTTCCAAAATCTATACTGATAATAGTGTTAATATAACCAGTGGTGTGTCGTCGTCCCCGTCCCCCCCCCCCCCCCCCCCCTGGATGTATTGGTTGCTCCCAGGCTACCTCATAGCGAGCTCTGCACTGCTCAGCAGCCATTAAGTGGTATAATGTGTGCAGACGTGAAATGTGATTATACACTAATTATGACACAGTTATAGAGAACATGTGAATATTATGTTTTATTGGCAAGTGGAAATAAGGAGATGTACATACAATCGTGTTCTGTCTTGTAAAAATTATAAATAAAAAAATAACTTTTACCTCAGAAAAAAACAATTTCCTGGTACAGGTTCCTACCCAAAGTATCAGAAAATCACTGTCATGAAGCAACTGAGATATACATTTTTCAGCATAAAAAAATGACTAAAACGAATTTACCATTATTAATGAAATCATTGTGATAAAGGAATCCAGAGAATACAAATATTGTATTAAGAATTAAATATCAGATAAATATCAGAGAAACTACTGTATTGCCATATCTTGACTGAGAAATTCCCAGCCTCAAATTCCCTATAATAAAGAAAATGAGTATTATCAGGGAATGAGGAAATTCTCTAAAAACATTGAAATGTTTGCTATAATCAGATACTCTTAGCTGAATCAAATAAAGTGTATATGTGGGGCGTTTAAACACCTATTTAACATGTAAATGAAGGTTTTGTAAATTGCTGTTTAAAGTAGTTTGTTTTTAGTAAACTGGGAATTAAGGATATATTTATTTTATGATATTATACACTATGAACTATCATAAGTGTCTCTGCTCCAGGGTTTTAATACGTTTCTACTGGAAGAAGGAAAGCTATACCTCGTTATCGAAATAAAACAATGCAAATTACCATCATTTAATAAATTATTCACACTTCCAGTCCAGCTATTCTCTTCGAAAAGAAATAAAATCGAAATAAGAAAGGTTAAAGTCTTGATCTGTCAGCACTTTGTTTTCCTAAAATGGAATTTCTTGTGATTTTAATCAAAACTACATTCTCTCTTAAATTCACCTCCAATTTTCATTAATTTTCCTTCACTCTGTTATTCTTAAAGAACACTTCATTGTGCGAATATACTGCAGTTGTCTATTTTTGCCTGCAAAATATTATACAATATTATGTACAGATACTTTGCACTTGTGTATTTTTAATAACTATCTATATCTATACTCTCGCTCTCTCTCTCCCGCTATATTATATATCTATATCTCTTCTCAATCTCCATATATTATATATCATATAATATATATTATATTATGATATATATATATATATTATATAAGTATTATGGTTTTAGGCCTATCCCATAGCCTCCTTGCATTCCCAGTAAAAATCAACCACCCCCACTGATGAGACCATCAAGGTCAAAAACACGCTGTCTGTGGGTGGTTTATTCAGGGTTATGCACCTTAAACCCTAGATGTGTGCCGCTCAAGCCCCCTATGCTCTAACCATGCAGAAAGTTAAGCCTATAGGCGCAACCAGTCTTAAAAATGTATTGAGGCACAAAAGTGAACACTGTGTGCTTCATTTGCTGTCCTTTCCAGAATCACTGCTGCAGTGCCGAAGTGCTTTGTATGCTGTGGTGTATATGGGGAACAGGCCGGCGGTTGCAGAGCCTGCCTAATACTGCAGTATGACATACAAGCTATATTGGCATATATATATCTAATATAGTATATATATATATGTTCAATAACGGGCGGAAAAAGAGGGGGAGGAGGCGATAGGGAGACAAAACCTCATGCATCTACTTGTACAATAGTTATGCCACATAACGCCAAAAGAAATAAGTATATTGTGCTTTACAATGAGTAAGATTTGCGGTGTCTCACGGTTTTGAATTGCATTAGTAAGTGAAAAGAGAAAAATGTAACCTTGGCGCACCGACTCAGATCGCAATTGATATATTTGTTTATTTATTTGACACAGTCAGACAAACGAGGATGATAAACAGTACATGATTAAAAACCACTTAAAAAAGAGCATGGACCTCCTGTGCACCGTCTGCTACCACAGCTAAGAAACACAAGTGAACAGCAACGTAAGGGAACGAGCAAAGTTGTCAACCCCTAAACATGTAAAAGGCATAGTAGACTCAAAACAACACTAGGTTAGTCAAAGTGAATGCACAATAGGTTACTTGGGTTCCAAAGGGCACCTATCCAAGGCTACAGAAGTAGTACAGCACACTACAACCCCAAAAAGATAGACTGAGTACCCATCAAAATATAACCTGACGTCTCTAGAGCATCACACATCTGCACCTAAGCATACAGTAATTAACAAATGACCAACAGCGCAAATAAATCATTTTGTAGGTAAAGATGTAAGTTGGAATGAAATCCCTAGATGTGTAGAACAATAAAGTTTGTGAATAGCATGTATAGGAAAATATATATATATATATTACAACAAGACAAACTGCCTGCAACAGACTAAGCAAATAATGAGTACTTAAATTAGTAATATAATAACCACTAACGGTGCTAGGGAACTAGAAGTAATATAACAATGAAAAGAAAAAGGAAAGCGTCCCAACTCAGCACTCAAGTATACTCAGAACAAATATCAAAGAAAGTTATGATTTATTTAACAGCACAAATAATCAAACATAAAATACAAAAATTATTAAAACAAACCCTGACCTCCTCCTGTGATAGAATATGTGTCAGACAGGGGAAATCCCCTATGAAGATACTGATGGGCCCCTAATACCCAAGGCAAGGGGAAAAGCCTATAAGCACAAAATATATGTAGAACAAGGGGTTAACAATAACCCCTTGAACCTACAAGGCCGGCCTCACCCCTAGTAAATATAAAACCACACAGCAAGCATAGATAACGCATGCACCAAATTACCTAATACATGCTGATGTCAAATACATATATTATATACATACCCCGTAAATGCAGTTGGTATAATCAAGGCAAACCAGGCACAGTACCAAAAAGAGACTGTTAGTATGGGATCAACAATGGTTCACAGTTCATATCAGTTACCATAGTCCATGAGACCATCCATGCCACACTGCCATAGTAAAATGTCCAAAGGGTAAAGATCTTCCAATTGAGGGGTCCACCCGCAGGGGAGTCACTTAGCCCCCTGATGAAGCGGAGGTGAAACACGTGTTGGGGCGTTTGTTTTTCCCTGACTCCCCTGCGGATGGACCCCACTGCATTTACGGTGTATGTATATAATATATGTATTTGACATCAGCATGTATCATATATATATATATATATAACTTTGTCTATTAAGGTGCTTTTGAGGCCTAAATGTGAAATGCTACAAAAAAAGTTAAAGATTATGCATAAGACATTAATTACTACAATACTTTTATTTTTAATGTATATTCAAAGTAAAACTTTTGAAGTAGCATTTAATTCCTGAAGAATTTCTCTAGAAAAATGTGAAATTGTATCTGTGGTGTCCGAAGCTAAAAATATCTGAAAAAAGGAGTAGCTTTGGGAATTAAATGAATGCCCTCTGAAGTGGGAGCCCATTCCATAGGATTGGGCTAGTTACTGCCTCTCTTGAGTAGTGAAAATTACATTGTAAGCTCTTAAGGATAAAGATTCATTTTTTATATAGAATTCGAATGATCTATTTCAACGTTATTCCAATAAAAAGGAATCAGAGGCACAGACCTTGCAATTAAAAGAAAAGTAAATTATAAATCAGAATAAAAGTTCTGGTTTGATTTGGCAAAGAATACTTTGCAGAAAGATTCATGAATCCAATGTATATCAGCCTCTCCAGATAGCAGGTTAAAAAAACAATGGCAATGTTGTTATAATGAGTTCTGGACTTCTTTTCTTTTTCACGGCTTCTGTGTTGGCACTAAAAGAAGATATGGATAATGTTGTGGTTTTATTTTACCTCGTGATTAGATCACAAATGATCCCTTAATCTCCTCTCTGGCAGAAAAGGGTGTGGAAATAAATGGGGTAATACATATAATTGTTTTGATACATCGGGTGAATTTATCAGGCTCCAAAAATGCTACTTTCATGTTAAATTGAAGCTCAGCTAAGCCATTTTGAATATGCCTCTTATAAAATAGAATGGTGTAGATGGGATTCAAGCGAATCAGAATCCATTTTGTCTGTTAGGCCCCATTTTGACTTGTCTTTGCCTGTTACCTGATTTTGCCTCTATAAATAAAGATTAGGAACTGCTAAGAGTTCTCAGATGTGTTACTTCTACTAAAAGGATACACAAGGATCTATATACAAATACGATGAGAGTTCTTCTATTATTTTCAATTGCGAGTCAGCCATGAGAAGAAGAATAAGCAAGTGTACCTTCCCAGTATCCGTAGGTTGATGATCATGCTGAGGGCAGCTTATTCATTCTTCTAATATTTTTTTTCAAGTGGCAATGAGGAGTTAGGATAAACACATACTGTATGAAAACATTTCCATTTTCCATCATTTTCTTTCATATCCCATGCAAAATCTGCCAGGTCTCACCGGGCATTAATGTATCGGACCTGCGTCAAAATTAAGATACCAGATGAAATTTGAAAGCAGAAATCCGGGGGTGGGGGTCCTTTGGAGCGAAACCATGCTATTGTTACCTCCGGGGACCCCCTAATTCCTGAGATACTCACTGGTTTAGTTGCCAGTGTTTTAAAGAATTCAAAACGGCCATCAAATGTCTCGGCTCCTGCGGGTCAATGAAAGCTTCCTTTGAGACGACCATTTAAATGTCTAGAAACTAATATTGGCAACTAAACCAGTTAGTATTCCAAGAAACGGGGCTCCTCATGGGGTTCCCTGCGAGGTTCGGGTCCAGAAGACCCCTTAGTTCGAATTATGTTAAAAAATCAATACTGAAATTCAACGGGATTGCGGTTTTAAGCGTTTTGCTGCCATAGTTACATAGTTACATAGTAGATGAGGTTGAAAAAAGACGTACGTCCATCAAGTTCAACCTATGCTAAATTTAGACAACAGATACTTTATCCTATATCTATACTAACTTATTGATCCAGAGGAAGGCAAACAAAAAAACCCAGAGTCATATCATCAAGTGATATCTCATAAGAGGAAAAATAAATTCCTTCCTGACTCCAAGAATTGGCAATCGGATTAATCCCTGGATCATCATCCTTCCCATGTTTACTTATTTGGTATATCCCTGTATACCTTTCCCATCTAAAAAGATGTCCAACCTTTTTTTGAACAAATCTATTGTATCTGCCATCACAGTCTCCATGGGTAATGAATTCCACATTTTAACTGCCCTTACTGTAAAGAACCCTTTCCTTTGTTGCTGGTGAAATCTTCTTTCCTCCAACTTTAAGGGATGGCCCCAAGTCCTTTGTACTGCCCGTGGGATGAATAGTTCTTTTGAAAGCTCCTTGTATTGTCCCCGAATATATTTGTATGTAGTTATCATATCCCCTCTTAGACGCCTCTTTTCTAATGTAAATAAATGTTATTTAGTTAGCCTCTCCTCATAAGTTAGATTGTCCACCCCCTTTATTAATTTGGTGGCTCTTCTCTGCACTCTCTCTAGTTCCATAATGTCTTTTCTTAGGATTGGTGCCCAAAATTGTACTCCATATTCAAGGTGTGGTCTTACTAATGCTTTGTAAAGGGGCATAATTATGTTTTCTTCCCTTCCATCCATTGCCCGTTTAATGCAAGATAAGATCTTGATTGCCTTTGCAGCTACTGCATGACTTTGGGCACTATTGCTAAGCCTGCTGTCTACAAGCACTCCTAAATCCTTCTCCATCAAGGATTGCCCCAATTTATCCCCATTTAATTTGTAAGTCACCTTTTTATTCTTCATTCCAAATGCATAACCTTACATTTATCTGTATTAAACCTCATCTGTTATTTACCTGCCCACGTTTCCAGTCTCTCCAAGTCCTTCTGAAGAGAAATTACATCCTGCTCTGATTCTATTACCTTACACAATTTAGTATCATCAGCAAAGATGGAGACTTTGCTCTCGATCCCAACCTCAAGGTCATTAATAAACAAGTTAAAAAGCAGGGGTCCCAGTACCGATCCCTGAGGTACTCCACTCACGACTTTAGCCCAAACTGAAAAAGTTCCATTTATGACAACCCTCTGTTGTCTGTCCTTTAACCAGTTTTCAATCCAGGTGCATATATTATTACTGAGTCCAATTTGCTTTATTTTGTACACCAACCTCTTGTGTGAAACCGTATCAAAAGCCTTTGCAAAATCCAAGTATACCACATCAACTGCATCACCCTGGTCTAAATTCCTACTTACCTCCTCAAAGAAACAAATAAGGTTAGTTTGGCAAGCATGGGCGTCCGCAGGAGGGGGCAAGGGGGGGCAAGCAGGGTGTCCGGCCTGCTGCCTGTGGGCCTGCTCCCCCTCCCAACGTGGGACGGAGGGTGGGGACCCAACCCAGCCAACCCAGGTTCCCCCGCACGTGCCTCCTGTCCCAGGCAGCAGCCGCAGGGGATGCTGGAGCCGCCTGCCAGTCTGACGTGTCCCCCCCCAGCCCACTTCCGCGCGCCAACCCAGCAGCTGCTGCGGGAGATGCTGCAGCCGCCCGCAAATCTCGCCCCCCCCTAGCCACCCACCTCCATGCGCCAACCCAGCAGCAGCCGCAGGGGATGCTGCAGCCGCCCGCTAGTCTCACGCCCCCCCCCCCTCCCTCCCAGCACTCGGGAATGAGGTGGCTCTCATTGGTAGCACTACCAATGAGTTAAAATTATGCCCCTCCCAAAAAAAAATTCTGCGGACGCCCATGTTGGCAAGATCTATCCTTCATAAATCCATGCTGACTATTACTAATAATTTTGTTTTCCATTAGGTATTCCTGAATATTATCCCGTATTAAACCTTCAATTAGTTTCCCCACTATTGAAGTCAGGCTTACAGGTCTGTAATTCCCCGGTTGTGATCTAGCTCCCTTTTTAAATATAGGCATCACATCTGCTTTACGCCAATATTGTGGTATTGAGTCTGTGGAAATGGAGTCCTTGAATATTAAATATAATGGTTTGGCTATTACTGAGCTTAACTCCTTGAGAACTCTTGGATGTATGCCATCGGGGCGAGGTGCCTTATTTACTTTAATTTTTTCAAGCCTCTTATGAACTTCTTCCTCAGTTAACCAATTGTTCTTGCATAATGTATAACCCTGTTCACTTATGTAACTGTATTTGTAACCATGTATTATTTGTCATCTTAACTCTGTGCCCAGGACATACTTGAAAACGAGAGGTAACTCTCACTGTATTACTTCCTGGTAAAACATTTGATAAATAAATAAATCTTTTGGCCAGCAGCGCATGTGTTAATGAAAGGATTCATCTTTGATATAGTTTAATGTTTTAGTAGCCATAGATTTTGAAGTTCTTTAGGGAAAATCATTAGGGTTTTTCATAGATAAGCTTATGGTTTACGGAGCTTTCCAAACCTAATCGGTTTCCTCTTCAAATATACAAATCGTCAGTATCTTAAAATCACACATCTACACAAACAGTGCAATACAAGTTATTCTCATCTGCAAAACTAATCTTGATTGTTTGAAGCACATCATGTCAGATCAGGTCACCGAAAACTTGCGTTTACTTGCAAAGCAACTAAAAAAAGAAGACGCCTTTTTCCTGAAAATTGGGGAATACCAGGGGTGTGGGTACAGCTCCCAGGGATATGGGTATGGATGCTTATTTTTAAGCCTCTGCTTTAGAAAACATGCTTTCTAAATAATCATTAGACAGATAAGTGGAATGTATAAGGCGTCCAATTTCTTTGCATTTAATTAAACATGCCTTCGCAATAAAGAAAAATATTCCATATCATTTATAGCATTTGTTTAGCAGTGCATATATATATACAGTATATATATATATATGCAGATATATATATGCAGATTTCTTTAAAAAAATTATAAAGGGTAGGAAAAGCTTATGTAAGATCAAAAAATCAATGCTTTAGAGATGAAAAAGATGCATTGATAAGTACAGATATATACTTTACGAAGGAGTTCTTTAAAAAATTCTAATGCTGGTTTTCTTTTTTAATGCTTTTCCATCAATATTCTTTCAAATTACACACCTGCAGGCCTAGCTTAATAAGCAGGCCGAAACAGAAAAAGTATATTTTGATTAGTACTAGTATATATTCTTTTATGCCAATTATTTAGTCTTCTTCCTTATCCGTTCAGTTGAGTACGGCTCTCGGCCACTCTATGGATGAGTGTGCTCCATGTCTTCCGATGTATCACGGCTTCTTTCAATTCTGCTATGTTCAGTCCAGTATCTTTCTTGATGGTATCTAGCCAGCGATTTCTTGGGCGGCCTCTTCCACTTTTGCCACCGATCATTCCAAGCACGACGTCCTTCTCAAGCGACTCGCTTCACATGATGTGACCAAAGTAGATGAGCTTTTGCTTTGTTATTTTGGCCTCCAGTGAGATTTTCGGTTTGATCCGTTCCAGAACTGCTTGGTTCGTTATTCTGGTTTATTATTTAGTAAAGCCTGGTTATTCCAGGAAAATTGGCCGTACTGTACCCGGAGTTACCCCACGATTGCAGGGCCTACTGGCATTTCCCTGGGTACCCGGTGGACCGGTCCAAGCCTAAATATGGCTGTGTCATTTAATCAAAGTGTTTGACCTTGAATTCTGTAGTGTTATTGTCTTTTGTGTTAGATATGGGGACTCTTAATATGGAACAACATGAGGCGTTAATAGAAGGGTTTCAGGACAAAGATCTGACAGTGGCATTATTTTAATCTGTGTACATTGTTAACGCTTGATATCCTTCAGTCCATCAGAGCTTTAAGTAGGAATCCTGTCAATGTAATTGGCTTCATTGGAATTTTTTTAAACATTTTTCTATTTTGCTTCAAGTGTAAAAAAAAGATTGATTTTATTTTCGGGGGGGGGGGGGTGGGGGGGAAATGTACCCTTATTTGGTAAATATTGTTACTCCCCTTTATCTCTTTGGCTGACAATGGCAGCGTAATTGGTTAAAAAAAACAACAACAAAATGGAAGTTTAGATGAACTATTATCTGTAAACACAAGTTAAGAGCTGTCTGATTCCCCCCAAACAGGTTAGGAAAAGATTGTAACAACCCTCCAGCAGCATTTGGTTACAGCGAAGACATTAAACGTTTTAGAAAATTATTGAAAAATACTAAACCGGGCCTGATTTATCTTTAACCATTTGAGTGCTGGAGGAGCCGTGGCATACCGCAGTCACGTGACTATGTCGTGGGGCACCCAAACAGTTAAAACCGGTTTTAACCACCTATGTTTAACCCGTTAAATGTCACTGCAGCTCCTTCACCTTGGTCCTAGAAGAGACTGACCCTTCAAGAATCACTGGGAATTTGATAAATACAATAAGAATGCAATGCAACAGCATTAACCCTAATAGTGTTATATTAACAGGACAATATCCCTTTCACTTAATGTCACTATGCATTTGTAACCATGTATTTGTTATCATAACTTTATGCCCAGGACATACTTGTAAACGAGAGGTAACTCTCAATGTATGACTTCCTGGTAAAACATTTTATAAATGAATAAAATAATAATATAATTCTATGCCATTTTACAATAGGGGCACAGGCGAGCCACTCTGAGGCCTGCAACGCAATGGTTAAATCTAGATTCACATCAGAAAGTAAATAATTGTGAGGGGCAAAAGAGCATCTTTGGTACATGCAGCTGATGGGACGCCCCCTGCTGAAATCCAAATACCTTTGTAACCCCCTGACATTGAAATAAAAGAAGAAAAGTGATCACAATCAGTAACAAAGGACCAGAACCAGCAACTGCCTGCATATCTAATGGTCTGAACACACACATTTCAGATTCACAGCTGGTACAATAAAGCAAAGCTGAATTCATGAGCATCGCTTCGCCCTCACTAAAAAGCTTAATTTCACATTATATCTCTGGGTTTTTTTTTTATGGGAAAATATTAGTACATGTTTCTAAGAACACGAGAAAAGCATTTGCGGCTTTAAGGTTGTGGAATAAACACGTCAGTGTACAAAAGGAAAAGAAAATGTAAGATTTGTAAAATAAACAAGGGTTAAATAAATTATTTCGTAAATTATGACGTGTGTGTTGTACAAATGTCCATACTAACTGCATTTAGTGATATCTATCTGTTTCAAAACCAATACTTTCAATATTGGCAGCCAGGCTGCATTGTCCAATATGATAATTATTTCTACCAACGCAAAAGTTATATTGTGAGACTTTATGATTAAAAGAGTTGCTAATTGGTTTTGCTATCTTAACCAATTAGTTACTATGTAACTATATGTAACTATGTAACCCATTATGCACAATAGATTACAGAGCCTTCTAACAGGGAATGGGGGTTTAAAGGTGGCAAATAATAATTGAATGCAAAATAACATTATACAGATGTCCATGTTTGGGAACACCTTTGCACTGCAGGGCTGTTTCAGATATCAGGGAAGAGGGCAGTGTTTTCTGCTGCAGTCCTATAAAAGATAGCTGGACAGACAGACATTTAGGGGCCGATGCAGTAACTTGCGAGAAGGCTGAATTTGGCTGTTTTATTGCGAGATTGGCATGTAGTATGCAGTTGATGGCGGTATGTGTGCGAGTTACCTGAAAAACGGCATATGCAATTGTTGCCGGAAATCAAGTGCTGGCGGGGTGGCGAGAATGGCTATTTCGCCATATTAAGCAGCACGCAGAATGCAGTAGATGCCGAGTAAGATCTCGGGGGTGCGCGGGAGAAACTCCTTGCGAGAAAAGCGCCAAAAAGCTGCGGCACCAACAAGCAGGCGAGAGCCGAAAATTTCTGCTGCTAGTGACATTGTTGTGTCATTGTACTGTTGCTGCTGGCAGCGCAGCTTCAATTGTGTTACATGTCATTCAGAACCTGTTACATGTGTTGTTTATAATAAAATACATTATTAATGTTAGCCAAAGGTGTCTGTCTTGTGAATGACAAGAAGCAGGTATGTTCCTAAAACTATCTATTGAGGGACAGCGCTGTGAAAGCCTTGCTAATGTCACTAGCAGCAAGAAACACACTGCTGTGAGTAACAGAATGCGTCAAACTATCATGAGGTGATTTTTTCATGTTCAAAAGTTGCCGCCAAATTCTTCTTCAATACAGATACATGAAGTGATTCCCCTCTTGCTGCATGCACGGGTTACAGTACACACAGCAACTCACTGAAATGTACTGTAATCTTTGCAACATAGTCCAACACACAGACACAAATGTACATGAAATGTCACAAGACACATGCACACATGTATCACCTCTTCACGTGTCAAAGAACAGAAGACACAACTGTAGCACTGCACCAGGTATGTTTCCAAAAGTATCTAATGAGGGACAGCAGTAAAAGGTTTGCTAATGTCAGTAACAGCAAGACAGTCACTACCGTGAGTAACTGAATGCTTTAAGCAAGAAGGAGGTTTTTTTTATTTATGTGCAGAGGTTGACGCCACATTCAAGTGAAATACGGATACATGACGTCATCCGCCACTGACTGCAGGAACTCGCAACATGTGCAACTCACCATTGTATCTCACAATCGCTATTTACTGCATTTAGCGGCAAATTCCCGCCAAACACAGGAGATTTAAGCGCGCTGCCGACACACACATATCGCAAGTTACTGCATCGGCCCCTTATTCTCCAGTTTTACTAATTCAAGCTAGACAGAGAAACGAAAAAGGGGGGGATTGAGTAAAACCCACCTTTGATCTGTTCAACAGCAACAGTTTTACACCAAAAGAATTAAATAAGGAAATTGACTTCAAAGGGTAGAGATCCATTAAATATACTAATTATAAAGGCATATTGATGTTTGGTTTGGAATTTTCAGGTTATAAAAAGTCAATGCCCATAATCTAAAAAACACAATATGCACCAGTGGAAAAATAATGCATATTGTTAACTCTGTCATTTTCATTTTAACAAACCCTCAGGGTGTAGATCTTTTGAAATGTTGCTCTCAACCTCCAATATATATATTTAAAAAAAAAAAAGATTACTTTCCACAAAAAAATAAATAAACATTAGAAAGAGAGCCAGGTTAACCACTACTGTTTATGTAACATAACATTATTCCCTTGTTATCATTCCAATCAGTTCATTCTCAATCGACATTAAACAATTATATCCGGGTGGGATTTGAGTGGAAAACAGCAGAATCATTACCAAATTGCCCACCCTGATTACAGAAATGAAAGAATGCCACATGTAAAAAGATGGCTTTAAGATGTTTATTTAATGGAAAACACAAGAACAGATGTGGAGTAGGTAGTTGTATATAAAATATATAGCATTTTCCAAAACGGTTCTAATTCACAAATCTGTGCCAAGTCTGGCACTAAGAATTGGTCAAAGCAACATGCACCCTGTAATACATATATTACTCATGAAAACAATCTTATTTACATAGCATGGTTTAACTTAATGCTTTCTTAGCCCATGTCAGTGCATGGTTTGGTGTTATTAAATGTGAGCAGTTCATTGGAAGATTTTGCTGTGGCTCTATCTCTCATTATTCACCCTCTCCCCAGCCTGCTGCCTGAAATGTGACCCTTACATTTTTAACATAACACAAAAGTGCCAGGTGCAGAATTGCTGGGGGCTGTGTTTACCAATAGCCTTTCATTAGGGGCAGCCTCACAGAGCACTGCATGCATATAACACACTCATTACTTACTCCACTTACTGCCTTAATATCTGAGGCAGCTTTTTAACATTAAGCCCTTACAGCAATTTATTCCCTAAATTGCCATTCGATGTACATTTTTAAAGCTGCAAGCCTCTGCTACTATATTTGGTTAAAAGAAACATAATTGTTCATATCCTAAACAGTGCTTTAGTAAGTTTCATTTTTTTTTACCCCCTGCTTGTAACTTTGGGATTTCTTTTGGGAGAGAAGATTTCCTATAGGAAAATAATGTTGTTGTTACTTAAAGCCGTTGTAGGGACAAGTGTAAAACAAATATTAAATGGGATGCTGAATATATCCGAATTAGCTTGTGAGATTCACCCTAACTTCATTAATACTGTCAAAAAGGCTTGTTGTATCATAGACACGCTGCATTTTAATATCTATTCTACATAATATCTATATATTCTATCTATAATATCTCTATTATGATCATTGTAATAGATACATTATTTATTTTTAGTACAGTTCCATAGTCCAGAACTCAATGCCCTGTTGTTTATCTGCCTTGATATGTGTGTATTCCACCCAGTAAACTTCACGTACACTGTTTGCCTTGATTCGGGACTGTTAGAGAAGGCGAATGTTAATATACTATTGTAAACTAGGAATCCTTGTGCAAAATAGGCACAGATCTCAAGTGAAGCTTCATTTCTAAAAGTGAGAGGCGAGAGAGGAGAATATACAGTGTAATTCCGGAACTTTAGATATGGAACCTGCTTTCACAACGGAACATGTGGTAATATCGATCTATCTATATATATATATATATATATATATATATATATAGCAACTGTAAATATTCCTGTTATTACCCACATAACTTAATTTAAAAATATAATTATATATTATATTTATCTAATATATATCATATATTTATATATTATATATTATAGATATATATGATATATATTATATAGCTATATATATATATATATATTACCATAATACTGGGTAAGTAGGGTGAGTAAAAAAAAGTGACAAAAACCCTCCACAGGAAAGACAAATATGCAAATAACGTTGCATACAGAGATACAGTTGTATTTGGCTATATATATATATAGAGCAAAGATCTATAATGCTAAATATATATAAGATACATATTATAGTGAGATAGATATATATAGATATATATATACTACAGAATATATATATATATTAATATATAAATCCAATCAGAAACAAGGACATGCACAAACAAAATAAAAAATAAAAGGTAAAGGCAAGCGTTGCATTACTGTCCAAAAGATACAGAAAAGAGGGAAAAAAAGGGACTGGCACTCCTAATGCAAAAATGTTACATTTATTGATGGTCAGTCAATACATTCACTTTTTCTGCATATAGGAGTGTCTGTCCCCTTCGGGTTCCTTTATCATTTATATTTAGATATATATAGATATGAGCATATATAGATATTAGATATAGTATATTATAGAATGATTAGAGATATATAGAAGTATATCGAGTATTGATTTTTTATATATACTATATAATATAACACTTTATGTATAGTTATTATAAAACCCTCCCATTATAAATATTTCATTATCATCACGATAGTGCGTGATATTATTGATTATTATTACTCATCATAACAGAGTGAAGGAAGTCCGTGTCTTTATAATCATATCACCATTTCAAATAATCTAACCTCAAAGTAGCAAAGTAAACGTCCTATTTATAACTAATGACTATTTATTAGATAAACTCACAATACGATACACAATAAATGAAATTAACAACAGTAATACTTTGAATGATCATTATTAACACAATAATAATGTATGCGGTGTGATTATGGGCTAAGGCAGGTTTGGGGAGCCCTCTGAGACATGGCAGGGGTTCTCTATCAATATCATTGCCATTTATTTCTTCTTATTCCGTTTGGGTTCATCTGATGCTATTTTAGAGTAATAGTTTTGGGGTGGAAATATAGAAAATAGCTATTATATGTATACCGTTTGTATTTGTGTCTGGTGCCTTCAGTGACAGAGAGGTTTGAAGGAGATACTGTGATATAATGCACATTGTCTGAGTAACAAGAACAGTTACCCTTCTTAATTGTTATTAGTAATTAAGTTATCATCATCATTAGCAGTGTTTGATACCGGCAGCATTAATTGTAGCTTAGAAATGGGGTAGAATTAACAGGTGGAGTAACCGCAGCAAACATATCAGCAGAGAAAATGTTTCTTCTGCAAGTTACACTTTGTTAGTACATCGGATACAAATCAGTCTGAAATATTAACCATTCCATAATTGTATCAAATGAAATGTTACATTTTACCAATTGTATGTTTAAAAGTGTTTTTTTTTAAAATATCCATTAAAGCCCCAGTTTATGTTTTTTTTAGTTTATAATTCTTTGCTCCAAAGGTTAATATTTTGCATCGTAAGAGTCATCTACGTCGTTGGTCAAATATAGTTTTCAGTAGATCTACATAAAAAAAAACACCTCAATTATATGTTTTGTTTTGACATTTTGTAAATAGATGTAATGGCAGTAATCTGTGTTTAATGTAAATTGTATTTTTTCACAAAATAGTCTATTTTTACAAATTCGATTGAAGCATTTAATAAAACGACTCACCCCAAAAGTATTTTTTTTAACGATAAGTAACATTCATTGCAATTTCCACTTGTACAAATGAGTTTATTTGCAATGCATTTTATTGACAGCAAATGCATGTATATTTGTTTAAGTCGTCTGATTAGGAAATTCGTGCAGAGTTTTCCAGAATGCAGTAGAAATTACCATCATAAAAATAGTGAATTAAAAATTAATGAGGAATGTGATATTGTAGAAAACAAGTGTTTTGTATTACAAGTGAATTTGTGCATCAGCTTGTCTGTGTTCTCGATCTAAACCACAGAATCTAAATCATTACATACAATTTAGAAACCGCTGTGGGATTACACAATACAAACTGGTAAAAGATATGCAATTTTACCTTCCTCTGGATATGAAAATATGTTCTTTCAATTTGCAGCCTAGTCATTACTAGAATGCATTCGTTTAAAGAAATGCTTTAACAATTGCTTTAATAATTTGAAAAACACATTGCCACTATATATGGGTTTGCTGCTAACCAGTGTATTCTGAAAACAGATACAGTGATGGATTTAAAAAAAAAATTCTCATATATGGAGTTTCAGATTTATGGGTAATCACGTTTCTAATAAGTCATTAACATTTCAAGAATATTACTAAAACATGTAAATATTGTATTTTTTGCGGTAACAATTTAAATTTAAATTGCCTCCATCCTACCCCCCACCCCTCCACTTCCCTTCCAGGTATGCCTGAAAAGATTTATTAAATTAGAAATAACCTCGAGACACAAAGCAACGTTTGGTTATTTCTTAAGCAAACATTAAATAAAGTAAATAAGGAACAACTGACATTTACAGTACATGTTTGTTTGAAGTCTAAATCTGTTTTCTGTTGCAATAGCAGTGCTATAACACTACCTACAATTCAAAGATAAACTAACTATGAGGGCGTATATTACCTGTATTTATCCCACCAAGGAAATAATCCACCTTATTTATACAACTAAACAGTGACATTTATAGTTTCCTACCTAGTGGTAAAACTTTGCGAGGAAGGAGCCACCTCTTTAAAAGGGTATACTCCAAAAAAAACAACCATATATACAAATTTCTGACTCTACGGCACTGTGAGGGTTAAACCTCTGACAAGTGCCTTGTGAAAATGTATTTATGTGCAACCGAGAATATTATTTGTTTCTTATTTAACAATTACAATGAAATAGAGAATGAAGAAAGATTTACTTCAAACATCTGCCATTTAGCCCCCTTTCAAACCATCGCCTTAATTAACTGATAGACCCTACAAATTACATCCTGCTCCAGAATTACTCTCTAATTATTATCTATGGGTTAAGTTTAATTAGCTCATCTGAAAAGGTGTTTCATACTTGGGTCTATTTATTTAACTTCACTTAACAAACAATAACTCAAACTGTATCAGCCACCCCATCAACTTCCACAACAAGAAGTTGAAGGCTTCTAAAATCCTGTTCTCAAATAGATTAAAAGTTTGCTCTTGTCAAATCAGATCCAAGTTTTCGTTTGGGGTTTTTCTTTTTTAGCCACTTCTCAGCTTTTTTTTTTTTTTTTTTAAGGAAATGTTAAATCTCAGTTTTTCCCCCAAGGAAGTCTTAAATATTCACATCATTCCTAGCAACACCAATCCAAACCACAGAGTGATTTCTTAGGCAAAAACTGATCTTTGCTATAAAGAAGAAATATATATGTATACACACATATATGTATTTGGCTTTTACTTCAGGTTACTTGCTGCCACTTGAAAATGAAATTGATGGGGGTTTTTTTTTTTAAAGAAGAATTCATCATTTGGATTTTGTTCTATTCTTGCATTAACAGTTTGCTGAAGATAAGTATTTTCGCAGAATATGGGCTATTTCACAGCCCCTTTAAAATAAAATCTATTTCATGTTGGAATTTTTATTTATTTTTTAATTTAAAACGACTAGTCTAATCATTCACGCATATTTATTCTGCAAATGGGATCAAAACTGGGTATTGTTTTTTGAATAATTGTAAACAGAAACATTGGCAATTTTCATTAAAGAGTCATTTAACGCATTTTTTCCCCCATCCAGGTAAATAAGAAAAAAGAAAGGAATATTCCTCTAGTGAACCCAAATTCCCTTTTTAAAAGCGAAATGATTTCTCTTTAAAAAAAATAGATATCTAATTGTAATTATAGTTATTGATAAACGAACTTTTCGCACACAAGAAATTGTGTTTTTTAATCACACATCTAATTTAACCATGAACTCTTCAATGCTGTGATCGGGACCTGCTTAATATCCAATGAAATAATAATATAACAGGTTCCCAATAGCCTTCCCTTTAATATCTGGCTGCAGGGTGCACGGAAAGCGATATTCATACACCCCAATCCACGGAGACCTCAAATAAGGTTAAGTTAAAACACCAACAAAAATACATGTACAAGAAGTAATGTTTCATAATAGGTGATTGTGTACGTTTATAAATATAGTGTGTGTATATATATATATATGTAAATGTAAATGTAAATACAACTGTATGCTCATATACATACATCATATATATATGAGCATACAGTTGTATTTACATTTATATATATATATATATATATATATTTTATATTATATATATATACATGTGATGATACATGATACATTTGTACACACATACATGTGTTAACTATGTTATATAATATATATACATTTATTGGTAATGTGAGGTTCTCTCTCTCTCTCTCTACACATAAATATATAGATGTGCAAATATGTATGTATATGTGTGTATGTATAGATATAGATATGTGTGGCACACACCACACAACACACACCAAACACCAACACACACCACACAACACACACACACCACACACACACACACACACACACACACACACACACAACACACACACACACACACACACACACACACACACACACACACACACACACACACACACACACTAACACACATAAAGACCTGTATGCAGAGGGTTTGAGTCATGTCCAGGATGCATTAATCAATATATTACACCCAGACCGGTATGTCTTTCATCTCACCTTCTGGCCTTCTGATTTATGAATGGAGTACCCATATATACATCATTTAAAGGGAATTCCAGAGGTTAAGGTGCCTCAGAGAGGGACAGGATCCCCTCACACGTGTAGCAGCACCATTCCTGGGCACTTCAGACTCTAACAACCACTAAAATATACCTAAACCTCAGGATTTGTGAAGCTCTATTATCAAAAATCCTGAACAAAATATAACAGATTACAAGGGGATAGAAAAGAAGGGGAGTGTAGGGGAGGGGGGCAGTTAATTTAAAGCATGGAGATTGTAACTGAACTTCTAATTTTGCTCCTATAAGCTGTTCCAAATGATTTGGGACATACAACCCTAATTCATTTTAACAATAGAGAATAAACTATGTAGCTTAATTTCAAACGTTCCTAATAAATGAGATCAAAGGCAGCCAAGACTCGGGTCTCCAATTACCAAGGGCTTTTTTGGGGGGGAATTTATGAGTTCCATTTTAGGTTGGCTGTGAAAAAGCGCTAAAGGGACATATTGGGGGATGTAAGAAAAAGAGGGGGAAAGCCTTTTAAATCGTGAAATAAAACCAGACCCTATATTTTTTCCATATTGAAAATAAAGAATAGCATTGTGTGTTATAAAAAAAAAAAAAAAACAAGGTTTTGGGCGAATGGAAAAAAAACAGCCTGTATTTGCATACATTTTCCCATCATAAATTCTCAGAATAAGTGTTTTTGTCATTAAGCCCTTTTATTTCTCTTAACTAAATATCTTCAGTCTCCCTTTTCCCTATCCTGACAATTATATAAGTATTTAGAGTTATGTTAGCTGAATTTAATTGGGTAGCTAACTGTGTTAATCTAAATAGCTCTAACATTGATGAATTATTTAAACTCAATAACAATCATCATTTTTTATTGGACAATGATTACATGATTATTTTGTGCAATTTAAAAAAAAAGAAGCAAGTTGATATAGTCAAAACAGAGAACAATTACATTTACAATTTACATTTATCAAAGCAATCCAATGCATAAGTATTGCACTGATTTGTTAGTTTAGAAGTCCATAAACACACATTTTAGATCAGCATTGTCATTTTACATATACACTCCAAAGAAAAGACCTGTGAATAAACATAATTATATAATACAATTTAGGTGAAAATAAATTGTATTCTAACAAACTAACTGAAAATCAACAACATGAGTATATGTGTGTGGTGTATATATATATATATATGAACAGAAAAAGAGAGAGAGCGCACGCCCCATAGCATAATACTGCGTAATTTATTATAAAAATGGGGAAGGGATGGAAGGGGGGGGGGGGGGGAATCGCACTCACAGGATAAAAAATATATAAAATGCAGTTTGTGAATAAATTCACCACCATCCGGTACTGCTGGGCAAGGTCCCTTCACGGTAGCTGTTCCAGATCACCTCCAGATCACCTCCAGATCACCTCCAACCGGATAAGGACGCCTTTGTACCGACTGTGTGCTGATCGAATTCAGCTCTCCACTCCGAATGGCCGCTGTTATCTTCCCGCGCTTCGTGTGGCCTCATGCGCGTGCGCAGCGTCTTCGTGACGTAATCGCGCTTTCTCAGTCTCCCTGACGCGTTGGTCACGAAGACGCTGCGCACGCGATGGGCCCCACGAAGCGCGGAAGATAACAGCGGCCATTCGGAGTGGAGAGCTGAATTCGATCAGCACACAAGTCGGTACAAAGCGTCCTTATCCGTTGGAGTGATCTGGAGTGGTGATCTGGAACAGCTACGTGATGAAGGGACCTGCCCAGCAGTACCGGATGGTGGTGAATTATTTCACAAACTGCATTTTATATATTTATCCTGTGAGGTGCGATTCCCCCCCCCCCCCCTTCCATCCCTTCCCATTTTTATAATAAATTACGCAGTATTATGCTATGGGGCGTGCGCTCTCTCTCTTTTTCTGTTCATAGATATCCGTGGAGGTGGTTTATCCCTTGTGAGAGCAGCAGAAGACCCTGTGCACATATCCTATATCTCCCATTATGGACTGAATATTGAAGGACTGGTTGGATTTTTTATTACAACTTTACACTTATTTTGCATCATAATTTTTTCACTTTTCACTTTTTTAGCACTTTTTGCACACTTTTTATATTTTTATTTTTCATTTTTTATTCACATTGATGTATTATTCTATAATGTTGTTTTGAGTATATCTGTATATTTAGTTTAGTATTCAAACAGGTGCACCCATATATACATCTTTATTTTTAAACACATTTAGGAATCTCACACACTTTTTATTTACACGATATTAGCACTACAGTTTATTACACAGAGCAATAGAATATTATTTTGGCGCCACAATTTTTTGTTTTTTTTTATATATATATATATATATATAATTATTAAGGTGGCACTGAGTGCTCATTTGCATGTCATTTCCAGATCCATTGCGCTGCAGTGGAAGCGCTGTATGCGGGCTGATAATGGGGAAAGACAGGGTTGCAGACCTGTCTAAGACATGCAAAGAACATACATAATATTTACAGTTGCTTTATATATATATATTTTATATATATAATATATATATATATATATATATATATATATATATATTTTATATTATATATAGACCTGACCAGTCTAAGACATGTGACTGTGCTCACAAGTGATATTCTTATTGGTTTATATATATATATATATATAAAATATATATATATATATATATATATATATATAAGGTGATGATACATATATATATATAAAGCAGAAAATAGCCCTGTTAGTCACCGTTGCGATACTGCAGAATAAATGGTTCTTCAGTATTAGGTGATACTTTTTTATTGGACTAACAATTTATGTCATAGGACAAGCTTTCGAGAGTTCTCCCTCTTCTGGGGAATCTCGAAAGTTGCCCTATGGACAACATAAATTGTTAGTCCAATAAAAAAGGTATCACCTAATACTGAAGAACTCATTTATTCTGCACTATATATATATATATATACATACAGGCATACCCCGGTTTAAGGACACTCACTTTAAGTACGCTAGCGAGTAAGGACATATCGCCCAATAGTCAAACAGCAGCAAACATTTTCCTTTGTTTCTTTATTTTAATATTCTTTCACTTTCTCACCACCCTAGCTGTGTTAATTTCCCTCTGTTTTAATTTTTTGGAAACCTATTTTATCCAAAGTGTTATAGAAACGTGGAAGTAAAAACATCACATTTATTAAAAACATATTCAGAATTTGCCATGACAACCAGTATTCAAAACCCAGCAATAATAAAAAAAAGTACAGGTGAGCATAATGAGACCATTAGTCAGTTTAAATCCACATGGTGTTTAGAGGGGTGAAAGATTAGCAGGTGTGGCCTGTTTCCATTACATCAAATTCTAATGAAATGTATATATTTCACCTAGGCAAAACATGGCAAAGCAGAAGTCATTATAAATAAGGGAAGGAAAAGGGGTTTCCAAGCTGGGGAGTTTACAAGAGATGCTAAGAAAGTAAACCAAATAATGACATCAAAATGCTTAGCATGGGTGTCATATTATCCAATTCAAATGCAGGGAGTTATCATAAATAAGATCAACACAGTATTTAAACTGCATGGAGTATTAAACCTCATTCAGATATACTGTATTGTATTGTATTGTATGTCTTTATTTATATAGCGGCATTAATGTACATAGCGCTTCACAGCAGTAATACATGTGGTAATCCAATAAATAACAGATAATATAAATAACAGATCATGGGAATAAGTGCTTTAGACATTAAGGAAGAGGAGTCCCTGCTCCGAAGAGCTTACAGTCTAATTGGTAGGTAGGGAGAACGTACAGAGACAGGACGAGGGAGTTCTGGTAAGTGCGTCTGCAGGGGGCCAAGCTTTATGTATCATGTGTTCAGAATGTTCACAGTGCTATTCATATGCTTGTTTAAGCAAGTGTGTCTTAAGGTGGGTGTTAAAGGTGGATAGAGAGGGTGCTAGTCGGGTACTGAGGGGAAGGGCATTCCAGAGGTAAGGGGTAATACATAAACACAAATAAATACATGAAATTCATTTGAGGACTGGATAATAATTAAAAAAGCAACTCTAAAAACCCAGCTAATTAATAATGTATTCCTTTTTTGAACTTAACAATAAAAACACTATGTACCAAGCGTTCCTAACTGCTATTGTAGTGCAAAACTTGTGCTCAGTAATATCATTTTAAATGGCGCTTCTGTGTGCCTATTTGCCAACCTGAAATTTCTCAATCTGGGCCATCAGTGTCAAAAGGGATTTTACCTCCACACCCCCCTCTTCTTGTGTACAGAAATGGACTGCGCTTGGCATATAAATGTGACTGTCATGTACTCAAAATAAATGTTTCTATGTTCCAAAAAAAGTGCGTCAAAACCATCCGCCAAGTTCAATTTGTCAAAAGCACTAACATTTCACTTAAAAATGTGGTGTCTTCTAAAACATGGAAGAATACGCTATATGTAGCAAATAACAGAACAAATACAAATGAATAAATACAGTGCCTGTTTGTGGTCGTTTTTATTATTACGTTTTTGACGCACCACAAATGAAAACATTTTTAGTAAATAGAACACCGATTACGACTCCACTGAAATATTTTTTAAGCATGTTTTGTCTTTACTTTCTCAAAACTAGTTCAAACCAAAGAAAAAAAATCCGTACCAACTTTCTCAAAAAGAAAAAAAAAAACCCCACCTAATTAAAGACAAGTTCATTATTTGTGAGTTATTCATTAAAAACACCCGGCTGCAAAACCAGACGGGGAAGTGAGTATGAGATTTATCAATGAAATAGCTCATACTACAGGTAATATTATTCTTATTTGTTACATTTGGGGCTCTTTTTGCAGAAATCCCCCCTCCCCCCTCCCTTGCTTCTGCAGCTGGAAGACTTTGATAATTAATCCTGAAAGAGAGCTATTTGAAATGTCTCTGGGCTGCAAATCTGCTTCAAGTAGACAAAAAACGACACTAGATTTATCAACTAAGAATTGAAAAGCAATGTGACTTTCCCTGAAATGTAGAACTAAATAGCAGCAATCAGGATATATGCAACTTGGGATGCCCCAACTAAATGAGGACAAGGGTAAATAGAAAAGAAAAAATGGGTGCTACAGGCAACAAAGACCTAGGGTATCATGCAGTAAGCGGCGGAAAAATGCATTAGCCAGTTTAGCAATTAGCCATGTTTTTGGCGTGTTAAACTGGCTGTATGCTGTAAGGGGCGAATACCTGGGGAATGAATGCGCCACCACCATTTGATGAAATGGCGTGTAACCGGTGGCGGGACGGCTGCCTGGCGAGAAACTGCCGAGAAGCCGTCCCCTGCCGAGTTGTGTTTGCAGCAGAGAGAAATCCGCTGCTCTCTCGGCGCAAACATCAGCACAATAAAAATTCTTTTTAAAACAACTTTTATTCATAGTGTACATGTGCAGGGGGTCTCCGGAGCTGAACCGCATTGGTTTCAGGTCG
Source organism: Ascaphus truei (assembly GCA_036426205.1). Lineage (NCBI taxonomy): Eukaryota > Metazoa > Chordata > Amphibia > Anura > Ascaphidae > Ascaphus > Ascaphus truei. Next base: position 76,728 of record WSYH01001328.1, read on the forward strand.
GGGGACCCCCTGCTTCCCGAGATACAGACCCCTTTATGAGGTGCCGGTATCCCTTTGCATTTAAAGGTCCCGATCACGTGACCGTGGAATGTAAACAAAGCAGAGGGATACCGGCACCCCATAAAGGGGTCTGTATCTCGGGAAGCAGGGGGTCCCCGGACCTAAAACAAAAGCGCTTCAGCTTCGGAGACCCTCTGCACATCTACACTATGAATAAAACACACATATCAATAAAGACTCGTTCCTTACCTTACAGGGTATCTGCTATGGTAGCGAAGCAGCATTAATATTTATTTAATAATACTGTACAGTGAGCAGGGGGTCCCCCGAGCTGAACCGCATCACTTTGTGGACCAGGGACCCCCTGCTTCCCGAGTTACAGGCCCCGGTATGTGTGATCGGATGGGCAGTGTTGCCGCCATGTTTATAGCGTCCCATACGCTACGTGCCCGCAACAAACATGGCGTCCACACTGTAACCGATGCCCCAAACCGGGGCCTGTAACTCGGGAAGCAGGGGGTCTCTGAGCCACAAATAAATGCGGTTCAGCTCAGGGGGCCCCCTGCTCCCGCACAATATTATTAAAATACATTAATGCTGCTTCATTACCATAGCGGATAGCCGCTAAGGCAATGAAGGGGTTAACGTATAATAGCATGTTTATTGGAGACAAATGTCCCCAATAAACATAGCAGCAATACACAACATACAATACAGTAATGGCCAACATTACTATTATCCACAAATGGATAATAGTGCAGTTGTCCATTGAAAATACATACAGAACAATAAAGACATTAAATACATATAGCACTCACCTATGTGCGGCTGCCACGATGAAGGCCATCCTCATCTTCATCCTGCCCATGCCCCATCCGCTTCTGCAAAACAGACACAAGAATAAAAACATTCAATGTAATGTCCCCTAACCCCTTAATCACCATAGCGGTTATTAACCGCTACAGTCATTAAGGGGTTAACCCACCATCACCCACATACCCTCCCCCACTAACCCCCCCACATTCTGAGGCCTAACCACCCTCACCCACTACCCACAGGGGAGTCCTACCAATCGGCCAAAACACATGGTTTTCACGGCCCAATCAGGGCCGTGGGAACCATATGACAAAAATGTGACGTCATAGGCCTTTAAAAGCCTATGTCGTCTCATTTTGAAGCCAGACGCCGAGGAGGAAGGACCTCCTACTGAAGAAAGAAGACCAGGGCGTGGCCGCAGACGGGAAGAAGACCCCAGAAGAAGGTAGAAGAATACAAATGAAGATGTATTACAACTAGAAGACCCCTGGATTGTCGTGTTTTATTATTTTAATGTTTATTATTTTATGGTTTATTATTTTATGGGTTCCTGTTCGTGGATTGGTTCGTGAGTAAGCTGATCAACGGGAGTCGGTGGGGTCAAGTAATGGTAATTTAAATAAAGAAATGTATTTAATGTAACTGTGTTTTTTTTTGCTTTTTCATGTGTTAATTTTTTTTATGCATATCATTTCTTGCCACTGTATGTATGTATGTATGTATGTATGTATGTATGTATGTATGTATGTATGTATGTATGTATGTCTAGAGAGATATATACATACAGGGTAAGAAATGATAGTGTTGTAAAAGCTTGATTTACTGTATTGTAAATGATTGTGGCTATGCTGCTATGCATAGATGTGTGTTAAATGCATTTTATTATTAGAGAGATGTAATTCTTGGGCTTCTATGCTGTACTGTAGGTTATGGAGAGGCTTGCTTTAGTATATTGTAATTTTTGGTGTCCTTTTTTGTATGTTTTGAACTTGTTCTCTGTAACGATAGCTATAGTTAATTGTGTAATTGGTATGGATGGTATTTTAATTGTTTAGGGATGTAATTCATGTCTGTTAATTCATTGATGGTAAGCTTGATTTACTGTATTGTAAATGATTGTGGCTATGCTGCTATGCATAGATGTGTGTTAAATGTATTTTTTTATTAGAGAGATGTAATTTTTGGGCTTCTATGCTGTACTGTAGGTTATGGAGAGGCTTGCTTTAGTATATTGTAATTTTTGGTGTCCTTTTTTGTATGTTTTGAACTTGTTCTTTGTAACGATAGCTATAGTTAATTGTGTAATTGGTATGGATGGTATTTTAATTGTTTAGGGATGTAATTCATGTCTGTTAATTCATTGATGGTGACTTTATTTGCTTACATAATATACTTCTTGTGATGTCAGGCTATTTGAGTTGGATTACTGTATTGTTAACATTGATTTGCAGCGTGTACATGTAGTTTACATGTTATGCTACATGTATACACTGTAAATGCAATGTTTTAAGTGGCATTTGAGGCTTTAGATTGAATGATTAAATGAGATTTGTTTAGGAAATTGGTTTTTAATTCATTGAGGATGTTATGCATAAGTGGTGTTGCCATTGCAGGATGGCTTAACCCCTTAATTACCTTTGAGGTTAGTACCCGATAAGGTGATTAAGGGGTTCATTGGTATGTTAATGTCATTGATATGTATTGGCTATTTCTTATTTTGGCAATGGACCCCAAGGATGATGCTGGCGACGGAGCCTTCTTATTGATGAGGTTAGTAGAATTTTCTTTATTTTATTACGGTATTTAATGTGTTTAATAATTGCCAAATAATGTATTATCCCTATGTGGATAATAGTTATTTGGCACATTATTGTACTGTATGTGCTGGGGGAGGGGGTATTGGCCCCAAGGGTATTTGGTAGGACTCCCCTGTGGGTAGTGGGTGAGGGTGGTTAGGCCTCAG
>WSYH01001328.1:79578-127742 GCA_036426205.1 Ascaphus truei
TGGTAGGACTCCCCTGTGGGTAGTGGGTGAGGGTGGTTAGGCCTCAGGGTGTGGGGGGGTTAGTGGGGGAGGGTATGTGGGTGATGGTGGGTTAACCCCTTAATGACTGTAGTGGTTAATAACCGCTATGGTGATTAAGAGGTTAGGGGACATTACATTGGATGTTTTAATTCTTGTGTCTGTTTTGCAGAAGTGGATGGGGCATGGGCAGGATGAAGATGAGGATGGCCTTCATCGTGGCAACCAGACATGGGTGGTGAGTACTATATGTATTTAATGTATTTATTGTTCTGTATGTATTTTCAATGGACAACTGCACTATTATCCATTTGTGGATAATAGTCATTGTGCCAATTACTGTTTTGTATGTTAGGGGGGTATAGGTGTTGTTGGGGTCATATATATATATATATTTATATATATATATATATTTATTTAGTTAGTGTGGGGCTGCTGTGTGTATTTTTTTTATTGTGGGTAGTGGGGGTGGGTGAAGGCCTTTAAATGCATTTTTCCTGCCTCGGATGCATGCCGGGGGGGTCCGGTGCTGATATTAATGGTATCAGCTCCGGAGACCCCCGGCATCAATCCCAGCCAGGAAAAAGGCCTGAATTTTTTCTAAGTGCCGATCCGCCGTTCATCCGCTGCCTCTCAGCAGCAACTTGCCATCTTTTTCTTGCGTGGCTGATCCGCCATCAAAACGGCATTCTAGAGTGGCGAATAGCTCCGCTTAGCTACTCGCCTCTACTAGAATACAGGGTGGCTGAAAAATTTGGATTTTTAGGCGGAAAGTGCCTTCTCGCCCCATCACCGGCGAAAAAAAAAACCCGCCAGCCACACTGGCGTTTTTTTTGATTCTCGCCACTTTCTCGCCCCTTACTGAATACAGATAGGCTTTTTAGGCGGGAAAGTGGCGAGAAATGCCTTTCCGCTGCTTACTGCATGAACCCCCTAGTCAGGGTAACAACATATATAGCACAAGAGGGTAGCCGATCACACCAAGCAAGTAATGCAGAAAAATCTAGTTCAATAAACTCATTTTAATGACTGAACACAGTCATAAAGCATCCAACGTTTCAACGAAAATCAGGCAGCCGCCGCCATTTGGGGTCGTCGATCGACATGACGGGAGTGTGTGATCTCTCTTCCCTGGTGATGGTAGTTTCTGCTCCTGCGTTCCAGGCGGGATGGCTTCTCATGCCTCGTGTACGGTCGACATCTTTGGGCCTTCAACTGTCCTGCCCAGGTAAGTACGAGAGTCTCTTCAGTGGGCAAAACGAGCTTTTTGTTTTTCTCCTCCGGAGGGGATCTTGATGCGAATACCTGATCCAGTAACGGGGACACATGCCTGGAATATAGAACCAGGTGAATTAACTGGGAACTGATAAACTTGGTACCCTACAATTTGGATAAATGAACCATTCTTTGGTGAGGTTCAACTTCTGGAACGTGGAGGTCGGGAGACTGACCGCCCATTGCCCAGCTGGGACCGTGGGTCCTCTCCAGCTCCTCCGGTGCCGCTGGTGCCCCTTTGAGCCCCAACTTTTGGAGGAAAGCCTCTCCCTCTCCCAATCTTTCATGTAGGGGCTCTTCCATTTTTACTGACGACAGCCGAATGGAAATGTCCATCTGTGCGAACATTGTGGTCTCTCAACACCTTAGTGATTGTGTAAGGGCTTCGGCGCAGCAAGGTCAGGGGGGACAGGTCTTGGAAGTAAGTAGCTTTTACCCCCTCGAATTCAACCGACGGATCTCCCGGGCTCTCGTAAGATAGCCTCCCTGGTCTTATAATAATGCAGACGTGCAATAATGTCGCGCGGCCTGCTCAGATGCATGGGCTCGTTCTCAGGGCCTCGTGGCAGCCGGATTTCTAGCCGTCTTTGGGGACGTTCTGGCAGCAGTTCTCCCCAGCCATTTCAACACGAATTCCCACACTCCCTGCATCTTCGGGGACCCCCCGGATCCGAATTATTCCGCCTCTCGCGGTTCTCAGCCCTCTGTTTTTCCTGCAGGTCGGTGATTTGAGTCAGCATCTCGGACTTTTTTAGTGTTACGTTTGGCGGCCGTGGATGTACATCTAGTGGGTCTCCAATTGTCCCGTGCGTCCCAGGCTCCCATCTCCCTCCCCATCTTTTTATTTCGCCTGAAGGAGGGTTTTGAGATCTGTGTAAAGGCGAGTTTAAAATGGCAAAGCCGAACTGGCTGGTGTTCTGGATTTGCTCCGTCCTTCCATCTCTCCCTCCCGTTCTGAATCAGAGCCCTGATCGAGATTGGCACCTATTACTGCCTCAGCCGCGTGTTTCTGGTGCTGGGGAAAAACTGCGGGAGCCCTTTGATTTCGGGGTTTTGGCTTGTCGTTCGCCATCTCGGTGGGTTAGCAGAGGTTAGAAGATAATGTCCCGTTTTTTCTAGAAAAAAAAGGTTGTTTTATGTCATTGGATTTGAGCGGGGCACAGAGCAATGGGATCACGGCATCCATTCTCTCTGCCATCGCGCATGCGCCTCATATTTATTTATTTTTAAAATATTTACCAGGAAGTAATAATTGGAGAGTTACCTCTCGTTTTCAGTATATTCCTGGCACAGAGTTGAGACAAATAATACGTTTACAAATACAGTTACATAATGAGCAGGGTATACATTATATACAAGACATTGCATGCACAGTTAAAGAAATTTGTATATGGGCGAATGAAACAGTTACAAGACCAGATTAAAATGTGTGACAGCCTTAGATTTGAAAGAATTTAGACTGATGGTGGATGTGAGAGTCTCTGGTAGAGTTGTTCCCAGTTTTGGGTGGCACGGTAAGAGAAGGAGGGAGCGGCCGGATACTTTGTTGAGCCTTGGGACCATGAACAGTCTTTGGAGTCTGATCTCAGATGATAGGTGGCGTGGTGGTAGGGGTGAGGAGCTTGTTCAGGTAGCTGGTGGTAGCTTCCATAAAGAATTGAAGGCAAGACAGGAAAGGTGTGAACTTTGCGCCTAGACTCGAGTGAGACCATCTAGTTCTTTGAGCATTTCGCAGTGATGTGTGTTATAGTTGCATGGAGAACAAAACGACAAATTGAATTGTAGAGGGTGTTAAGTTTGCTAAGGTGGGTTTGAGGTGCTGAGCCATATACTATGTCTCCATAGGTCAATAATTGGCATTAGCATCTGCTGTGCGATACGTTTATGCACTCCTGCCAGAGTGCTCCTTGACAGGAGGGGGAGGGGACGGTCAGCCGACGCCGGTCGACGAACCGCTGACCTCGTGTCCCCTACACGAGCGGGCTCTCGAGGTCATAGATAACTGACCTTGCCCACTCGTACTCCCCCCGGGCTCAAACGGCCCAGCTCCCAGTCTGGCAAGAACAAGCACCTACCCCCCAAGAGCCGCCGCGACAAAGGCAAAACTGGTCAATGACCCCTCCTGCTCAGCACAGTATCAGCCGTTCGTGCTGTAACGGAACAAAGAACCATTAACACGGCATATACCAGTCTTTAGCCATCAGCAACCAAGTAATATCACTAAGGAGGATATTACTCTGACAAACCCCACTGACATTGCAAATGCATTCAATGATTACTTTGTGGGGTGTGCCACTAACTTATTAGCAAAACGCAGCCCAAACCACAAACCTGAATCTCATTCTGACAGTACCCCCATAGCCCCACCCCCTCCCAACACTGCCCACAATTTTCAATTTATCCCAGTATCTGAAAGGGAGATTACACAAGCGCTTCTCAAACTAAAACTAAGCAACCAATCTAGACCTGATTTACTGCAATCTAAGTTCCTAAGACTTGGTGCCCCAGCAATTGCCAAACCAATTGCTTCCATAGTCAACTCTATCCTGTCTGCAGGCCATATCCCTAAGTCCTGGAAAACTGCCAGAGTTGTCCCAATCTTCTAAAGTGGGGACAAAAACACTGTCTCAAACTACAGGCCAATCTCACTTCTCCCAATCCTATCCAAAGTCATGGAAAAATGTGTCCACTCCCAATTAAGCGATTACTATACCAAGACAAATTTCCCTAGCCAATTCTAATCTGGCTTTTGCCCCAAATACTCCACGGAAACTACTCTGCTAAAAGTTTGTAATGAAATCCAGTGTGGAATGGGAACTGGGACAACTCACTGGTGCAGTATTCCTACATTTTGCAAAGGCTTTTGATACTGTTGATCATGTTAACTTGCTTAACAAACTCCAGTGCTCTGGAATAGGGAAGCATGCTTTAAACTGGTTTCAGTCCTACCTATCAGGAAGATCCCAACATGTGTCTATCTCAGGCTTTAACTCTAACCCCCTGGATATCACCTGTGGTGTCCTGCAACGCTCTGTTCTGGTGCCCCTACTCTTCTCAGTGTTCATCAATGATCTTCCCACAGCTTCAATACACATGTATGCAGATGACACAATCCTATATGCACACAGCCATAGCCTCTCTGACCTTCAACACATACTTCAGTCTGACTTTTTGAGACTTGAAAATTGGATTTCCCAAAACAAACTGTTTTTAAACACTGACAAGACTGTAACAATGGTATTTGGGACAAAGGCTAAATTTTTTAAGCTTCCAATAACTGAGCTCCATATCAGTACCAACGCTAATACCACCCTAACTCCTGTTACTAGTTTTAAATACTTGTGCATATAGGTTGACTCCCATTTAACATTTGGGATCCACATTCATACTCTGACATCCAAAACATATGCCAAACTAGGTGTACTTTATAGGAACAAATCCTCCCTAAGTCTGCTGGTCAGAAAGCGTATCGCACAGCAGGTGCTAATGCCAATTATCGACTATGGGGACATTGTATACGGCTCGGCTAACAACAAACCCACCTTAGCAAACTTGATACCCTCTACAATTCAATATGCCGTTTTGTTCTCCAATGCAACTACAACACACATCACTGCGAAATGCTCAAAGACTAGACTGGTCATCACTTGAGTCTAGGTGCAAAGTTCATCTCTCCTGTCTTGCCTTCAAATACTTTCTGGGCAAGCTATCCGTCTACCTGAACAAGCTCCTCACCCCTACCACATGCAGCACTTATCTGAGATCTGACTCCAAAAGACTGTTCATGGTCCCAAGGCTCAGCAAGGTATCCGTCCGCTCCTCCTTTTCTTACCGTGCACCCCAAAACTGGAACAATCTACCAGAGACTCTCACAGCCACCACCAGTCTAAGTTCTTTCAAAACTAAAGCTGTCTCACATTTTAATCTGGTCTGTACCTGTTACATACGCCTATAATATATATTATCTCTTACTGTGCTTGCAAAGTCTTGTATATAATGTATACCCTGTTCATTTATGTAACTATGTATTTCTAATCATATATTATTTGTCATCATAACTCTATGCCCAAGACATATTGAAAATGAGAGGTAACTCTCAATGTATTACTTCCTGGTAAAACATTTTTTATAAATAAATAAAATAAATGTTTAAGGGGTCAGTCCCTCCTTGGGCCAAAGTATACTAATGACAATGACATGTTTAAGGAGTCAGTCCCTCCTACAACCAAAGTGTACTAATGGCAGTGACATGTTTAAGGGCTCAGTCCCTCCTAGGGCCAAAGTGTACTAATGGCATTAACGTTTAAGGGGTCAGTTCCTCCTAGAACCAAAGTGTATGAATGGCAATGACATTTAAGGGGTCAGTCCCTCCTAGGGCCAACGTTTACGAATGACAGTGACATGTTTAAGGGGTCAGTCCCTCCTAGGGCCAAAGTACAATAATTTAAAATTAATTAATTAAATTTTAAATTGATATGTGAACATAATATAAGGCACATGTTGACAAGTTTTCCCAGTATTAGCACTTCAATGCTGGATTTTGTTACACATAAAGTAATAGGTGGCACTTAAAAATTATTAGTACAGAATGAATATCACATTAACATAACTTCTATAATTATAGATGATCAAACTATATCATGGCCATCACGCCAGCATGGTTTACATCTTTTAAAATATTTTTTACTTTCTAAATGAAGTATATCTAGTAGGTTTAAATAGAAAATCTTCCAGCTCCACCTTCTCTCCATTTGGGGGAAGACAAAAATTATAAATGAAATAAAAAGGGGGCAGGGGTGAGAGGCAGACTCCAACCATTTTATATCTGTCCAGAATACCAGTAACCCTCTGATTTATACTTTACAGCACATTTGCCAGCAATGCAATTCAGCAATGCAATTTATACCCATTCAGAGTGTTTAAACTGAGCCATAACTTCCTTAAAGACCACTGGACAAAGGTCATTCAGACATGGCCTTCATTTGGATATACATTTCCCAGCTCTATCAGAGAGATCAGAAACTGATTCATTTTTTTTCAGTGATCATGATGTGAAAAATAAAGGATTGTAATTGATTAATATTAGGTGAGAACGGTTTTAGCCAGTTTATCAATATTAATGTATGAGCCGCCAACGGGATCATCCCCGCTAATCCATGTAGGCTATCAGCTTGAGTCCTCCAGTCCTCCACGTAACTGAACAACAATGCTTTGTAATTCAAGGACAGCCTAAAATGGAGCAATCCTTTCAGCTAATTTAATGTCTTTTTCCAGAACCTCCTCATCTTTCAAGAATACCGTAGACAATGAGCTACTGTGATGTCCCTGCGCCAACACTTCGCACGCACTGCGTCAGCGTCAACTTTAAATGTAAAGAATTGGTCCAATACCAGTGCTTCAAAAACCTATGTTAAGAGTAGCTGCATTTGTGTAATTTGTATTGCTGTATTCATAATATACACATACAGTAAAGACAAGATCCTCTGAGATTCTAGGTTGTAATACAGTCCAAAATGTGGGTCTATCAAATAAATAGTCATGTTGAAATTGAAGTGTGCTCAGATGTTGAATGTGTATCCTCGCTGGCTCGTCCCTGACTGGGTGAACCACTAGTGACTGAGTGAGAGTCATATACACATAGCAAAACATTGGTAGAGCTATCTCCTAAATGATAACATATCACAATCCATAGACAATCTAATGATCAATCCAGTTAGATGTCAGATAATACAGTACTCACAGACTCCCGGTCGCAGGAGGTATCGTTGGCATGGTGCCACGTGGGCAAGTTTGAAGAAACAGGCAAATATAGTGGTGCACAGCGTGTCACAATGAAGGGCCGGAGAGTAAAAGATATCTAAACTCTTTATTTTGGCACAGGTCCACATCAAAAAATAAAGGGAGTAAAAGAAGCCACGATTTATCAGTGTGAATTGCAATTCGTGCAGATAGCATGTGGTGTGATCGTGTCACCATCTTTGTTTCCCAGGAGCAGGAACTCTAGATCACAAAAGTCAGACGGCCATTTATTAAATCTAGGAATCCAATGTTTGGTGTGGGTCCGGGAGTTTGGAAGTGAAGCCCAATGGCAGAGAGGCCCTCAAGTTGGGCTCCAGAGGATTATTACCCTCTAGCATCTGTGGATAGTCTACAAGAAGCCATTGACTATAATGTCTGATTTGAACAAAGGTGAAGCAGTGTGAATTTAGTAGATTATATTTAATATTAAATTGGTCAAATGTAGAAACGATCTGACTGCTTTTTATGAAATAGTCCCCTACAGTGCAGATACCGCAAATGTAAAAAACCTAGGGTTCAATTCCTCGGTTTTTTTCCAGGCCCAAACTGGATCCCCTTCAGCTCAGAGAGAACTGGAGGATGCAGCGAATGGAAGAAAGCCAATGGAGCCAGACCTGATCAGTTGGCTGTCACAACTGGAGGATGCAGCGAATGGAAGAAAGCCTGTAGAGCAGGACCTGATCAGCTGGCTGTCAATTTCTAGATTGGCAAACTCTGATTTTCCAAATATCAAATCTCTAACATATCTCACTACTGCGAAAAAATGAAATGCCTCAATATCTGGGAGGCCAAGACCTCCTTCCTCTCTAGTAGATTGTAATCTGGCAATATGGTCTTTTGTCATTCCAAATAACATTTGTAAAGTATCTATGTATTTTGGAGATGTCTATTTTCAGTATAACAAGAGGTAATGTTTGTACCAGATAAAACAGTCTGTGAAAAGAAACCATTTTAATTAAAGCAACTCTTCCAGATAGTGATAGCGGTAATTTCATCCTCTCAGACTACTCTAAATTCACATACTGTAATTGTTGTAGTTTCAAAGGGAAAGGAATACCTAGATATTTCATATCATCCATGGCTACCTTAAAAGGAAGATTGACACAATGGGGCCGATTCACTAAGCTACGTTAACTAGCGCTAAAATGTGTTATATCGCTCGGCCGCAAAAGGCTGAAGCCATAAGCGCTATTCACTAAGGATGCTCGGCGCGTTTACGGCCGGCCTTAGCCAAAAGGGCCATAGCGCACGATCACCTTTCCCCCCCCTGTTATCGTGCTAAAAGTTATTTAGCACGATAACTATTATAAACAAAGCAGCCTGTAAGAACTGCATGGAGACGCTGCGTCTCAATGCACGGCTCTTACAGGCGATCGTGCTGGCCAAATATGATTTTTAATAGTAGTATACATGAGCAGGGGGTCTTCTGAGCTGAACCGCATTGGTTTCAGGTCCAAGGACCCCCTACTTCAGGAGATACAGGCCCCGTTATGGGGTGCCGGTATCCCCTGCAGAATTTCAATGTCCCGGTCACGTGACGCGGGAGCTTTAAAGTGCGGGGGATACTGGCACCCCATAATGGGGCCTGTAACTCCTGAAGTAGGGGGGCCTCGGACCTGAGACCAATGGGGTTCAGCTCAGGAGACCCCCTGCACATCTACACTAGTATTAAAAAACAGATAACAATAAATAATAATTCATTACCATGGCGGCTATCCGCTACGGTAATGAAGCTGCATTAATGTACATTTTAATAATAGTGTGTGGGAGCAGGGGGTCCCCTGCTACCACACAATATTAATAAAAATACATTAAAGCAGCTTCATTACCTTAGCGGCTATCCGCTAAGGCAATGAAGGGGTTAAGGCATAATAGCATGTTTATTGGGGACAATTGCCCCCAATAAACATAGCAATATACCACACACATCCCCCCGCCCCCTAACACATACACTACATTAATGTGCAAAATTACTATTATCCACATATGGATAATAATGCTTTTGCCCTTTAAATATACATTAATACAATAAATACATTAAAGTCACTCAAGAGCAACGAGGGACTAACAACATACACTCACAAGACTAGACAAACCTGACTTACTGGACCAGAGACTAGACAACAGAGGAAAAAACACCAAAGGGGGGAAAAGGAGAGGAGGGGGGAGGGGGGAAGGGAATGGACTGCCACCCTTTTCTTTGGTAGTGGAAGATCTGCTGTCGGTCTGTAAGGCGTCCTTCTCCGTGGCTCCTGACGACTCCACCTCTTGGTTCCAATTCGAATAGTCGGGGGGGGATCCTACCTGTCATGTGCCTATGTTATAGTATGTTCCGCTCCGTCACCAGAGAACGCACTTGTGTGTATTATAGCAAAATCGTGCTGGCATCTACCCCGGGGATGTCGGATTGGGTGAGCCATGGCTCCCATACTTTTAAAAAATTTCGGCCAGAGTCATTGACCCAGCTAGTCAACTGTTCCATCTGGCAAACTTGCCACAATCTGTTTCGAATTTTAGAAATGACTGGAAGATCTTGCTGTATCCACAATGCTGCGATCTCGCACCGTGTGGCTGTGGCCATATGTGCCACCAGTTTGTGTGCCGTTTTCGACAGCCCCTGAGCCCGCCTGCCCAGTAAGAACAGCCACGGGTCCAGGGGGACCTCTAAATCGAGGATACTTTGTGTCCAAGCTCTAATGCTCTCCCAAATCGGAAGTACCTTCGGGCAGGACCACAGCATGTGGACTAGGTCTGCTGCTTCCCCGCACTGTTTTGGGCAGAGCGGGGAATAACCGCTGACAAATTTAGATAAACGTAATGGGGTATGATACCAGCGCATCATGACCTTATATGCGTTCTCTTTTAACGTAGAGCATATGGAGCTTTTGGCTGCCGCCTGTAGGATCCACTCCCAGTCTTTGTCCTCTAAAGTCTCCCCTAGGTCTGTCTCCCATTTAGTCATGTAGTTCAGTTTGTCGGCGTCAGGTCCACTTGGACAGATCACTTCCCGGTATAATCTAGAGGTGAGTCCCCGTGTGTCCGTGGCTCTAGAACACAGCTGCTCGAAATTGGTCCTGGCTGGTCTAATTGGAAATTCATTATAGAATGCTCTTATCTGAAGGTAGCGGAATAATTCAGTGTTTGGAAGGCCTTTTTCTGATTTGACGTGTTCGAATGTTTTAATATACTGAGGCCCCTTCAGGTTCATTAATCGCTTATATCCCGACTGTATCCAAATTTTAAAGTGCCGCTCTCCGGCCATCCCCGGGGCGAAATCTGGGTTATCGAATAGCGGGGTCATCAAGGAGTGTTTTGTCGTTAGTTTATGTTTAAATTTGGAACTCCTCCACACCGCCAGAGAGTTCACCACGGTCCGTAGCAGCATCCCCACCGTGTTGTCGCAGCGTTTTGGCAGCCAAATTAAATTATACAGCTCAATTGGAGCACAGCAGGTTTTCTCCAGTGCCACCCATCTCCGCAGGGACGGGTCCAGGTGCCACTGGACGATCTGACCCAATCTAGCTGCTTTGTAATATGCCATCAAACAAGGTACCGCTAGTCCTCCTCTAATCGTGGGTCTAGTTAATATACTCTTAGCAATTCTTGGACTCTTCTTGTGCCAAATGAATTTCATGATCTTTGACTGTAAGGCGAGGATATCTGCCCGCACCAATGGTATTGGCAGGGCCTGGAACAGGTAAAGCACCCTTGGCAGAAGATTCATCTTAATGCTATGAATTCTTCCAAACCAAGAAATTCCAAACCCCGCCCACACCCTCATATCCTCCCTTAAAGCTTGAAATAATTTGGGATAATTAGCTTTGTATAATGAGTCATATGTCTTGGTAATTTGGATACCTAAGTATTTGATTGAGGAGGCTTGCCATTTAAAGTTAAAATTTAGTTCGATTAATTTCTCCATTGGGCGCGGGAGATTAATATTTAGGGCTTCAGACTTTGTCTGGTTAATTTTAAACCCGGAGATGAGGCTAAACGCACCCAGAATCTCAAAGACATTGGGCAGGGAAGTGAGCGGTCTCGACAGGGTCAGTATAACGTCATCAGCGTATAATGCCACTTTGTGGGGTTGGTCCCCTACGTCTATCCCTGTTATATCTGGGCTTAGGCGAATATGGGCCGCCAGGGGTTCTATACATAATGCAAATAGTAAAGGGGACAGGGGGCACCCCTGTCGCGTCCCGCTACAGATGTTGAATTGCTCCGATGGGAAGCCCTGGTGGCGCACCCTAGCTGTGGGGCCTTTATACAGGGCTAAGATGGCTTCTAGGAGGCGTCCCTCGAACCCAAACGCTCCTAGTACTGCCCTCAGATAGGACCAGTCAATCCTATCGAAGGCCTTCTCGGCATCCAGACTCAACAGCATAGACGGGATATTCTTTCTATTGGCCAGATCGATCAAATCAATGATCCGTCTTGTGTTGTCTGCCGCCTGCCTTCCTCCAATAAATCCCACCTGATCCGGATGGATTAGCCCAGGCAGGACAATGCCCACCCTGTTAGCTATGAGTTTAGAAAATATTTTTACATCGGAATTGATCAGGGATATGGGCCGGTAGCTCTTACATTCTACCGGGTCCTTGCCAGGCTTATGGATCAGGGAGATTGAGGCCTGGAGCATCTGGGATGGAAAGGCGCCCCCCGCTAAGATCTCGTTAAATAGTTTTAATAGTTGTGGCGCTAATATTTTAAGGTATTTTTTGTAATATAAATTTGAAAAACCATCTGGTCCCGGAGCTTTAGCTGGCTTAAGGGCCTTTATAACCTCTGATAGTTCCTCGAACGTAAAGTCACCCTGTAGTGCCTCCTTTTCTGCCCTGCTCAATTTGGGAAGGCGCGCCTCTTTTAGGAATTTCTGGGTTTTTTCCTCTATTTTCTGTGTGTGGCTGACCTTATCTCCATCATAGAGCACTTCGTAGAATTTTTTAAATTCCTCAACAATTCTTCTGGGATCGGAGGTAAGGTCCCCCCCCTTGGTGCGGATAGAGGAAATACTATAATTAGGGAGTTTGTTACGTAATTTATTGGCAAGTAAGGTATCTGGTTTGTTGGCTTTGTCGTAAAACTTACGCTTGGACCAGGCCAACTCCCTCTCGGCTCTGGAGTTTAGCAACAAATTGAGTTTAGTTTTGGTGTCAGAGAGTTCCTTTAGGGTAGCGCTCTGTTTATTTAGACTATGACATGCGGAGAGGTGTGCTAGTCTCCCTCGCAAGTCTTTTATCTGGGACTCCTTAGCTCGTTTGGATTGTGCTGCTAAATTCATTAGAAGACCCCTCATGGTTGCCTTATGGGCTTCCCAGAGTGTAGAGTGGGAGGATACACTCCCCGTGTTGATATCAAAATATTCCTTGATTTTATCTCCTATCGCCCGCTCCGATATTGGGTTTTTTAACAGCAGCTCGTTTAATTTCCAGTTCGCCCCCGGTCTGTCCAGAGGCTGCAGAGCACACCGCAGCTCAATCGGTGCATGGTCCGACCATGAAATATCATGGATCCCAGTATGGGTGACCATGGGGACCGCTTTCTTAGATACCAGGAAGTAATCTATCCTACTGTATCTGTTGTGGGGGTGTGAGTAAAAAGTGTATGTTCTCTCCGTGGGATGTTTTTCCCTCCAGATGTCAAGTAAGTGACAATCGTGTAGCCCTTGAAGTATGGTTAGTACGTCCTGTTTCTGTGGTAAGTTAGTCCCCGTGCATCTGTCCAGGTCTGGGTCTAGGGTGCGGTTCATGTCGCCAGCGAGGAATATACAACCTATTGCCACTTTGTGTAGTTTATTGAAAAATGCCGTAAAGAATTGCGGGGCCTGTTCGCAGGGGGCATATATTGAGCTTAATGTGACCTCCTTGTTATTAATTGTGCCTGTGACTATAACATATCTTCCGTCTGAATCTTTATATGATTTAACCACTTGGAAGGGCACTCTTCGATGCACAAATATCGCTACCCCCCTTTTCTTTACTGTCGCCGAGGACATAAAAATGGTCCTATAGTGTCTGTCCAGGTATTTGGGATAGTTAGATTTAGAGAAATGAGTTTCCTGGACAAACACTATATCCGCCTTTCTACGTATATAATCCCGGAAGGCAATTCTACGCTTTATTGGGTTATTAAATCCCTTGACATTATGGGAAATGAGGGTCAGATCGTTACTCATCTCGGGGTTGAATAGAACCTGCAACATGGGACAGTAGTGTTGTGTGCTTCGCCGATAGCCTTGACCGAAGTACGACAGTCTCCTTCCTGTGGCGCTCGCGCTGATCCTCGAATGGTGGGTCCTGTGGGTTGGGGGGAGACAGCAGGAAAACATGGGGGGTGACACACATATAACAATAAACATTTAATGACCTCCGAGCTGTGGCCCTGCCAACTTGGCTCAGAGACCAATGCCTTTGGGGATTGGGCCCCTGCCCCGGGACTCCGTCTGATGACACTTCGCCTCTTAATCCCCCTCCCTCCCAAAGGACTTCGCTGGGACTACCCCCTCCCAGCCCCTGGCCCATGTGGACCGCAGAGCAGGCTGAGATCCCTCAGCTCCCACCCCGCTCCTATATCAACGGTCTAACCTTAACCTTTATATCCTATATCTACTAACACCTATGTTTGATGTTATCCCGGGCACCTGTTTCCGCTGCACTAGTCCCCATTCTATGCTTCCATATTCACTTGGGTGGCCTCATCCCCTTACCCTCATCCTAGTATACCTTCTATGGTGTGCTCTCTGTCTATTCATTATGCCTTCCCCTCTTCTAACTTGCTTGACCCGCTTAACCTGCTCAACTCGCTTCTACTTTCTCTTACTTACTCTTTACTTTCCGTAACATACACACTCCTCTTTGTACCCTCGCTTTTGCCTTCGTCTCTTACCTCCTCTGCTCCCCTTATCCTCCTACACCTTACCTCTCTCATTCCTGCTACTTCCCTTTGTCCTCCCACTATTATCACTTCCCTTTCGCCTTCTCATTACTTACTTATACCTACTGCTCTAGCCCTTCAGCTTGCCTCCTTTTGCCCCAGTCTTAGGGGTTACCCCCCCTCCTCCTATACTCTGCCCTTGTCGCCATCCTCAACCTTATAGGCCCTCTGTCTTTTTCTAACTACTTGCCCCCTACCCGCCTCCTACAGCCTCTACATCCTCTTTTCTTTCTGAGGAGTGGGGATAGGGTCACCGCTGCCGTGCTCTGCTGCCATTCTGCCTATAGCCGCGGCGCGTAAGTATGTTTGAATATCCCGCTGCTCCGGGCTTCTCGTGTGACGCGTGTCACTTCCTCGCGATATCCGGATCGTTCCTTTGCCACCTGCAAGATGGCCGCTCGCTCCTTTCCGGTTTCAGCGCCCGAACATCCGGCCGCCGCCATTTTGGGATCGTCGCTCGACCTGGACGGATGTGTGTGATCTCTCTTCCTGGCTGATGGTAGTTTCCTGCTCCTGCGTTCCAGGCTGGATGCTTCTCCTGCCTCGTGTACGTCGCCATCTTTGGGCCTTCAACTGTCCTTGCCCAGGTAAGTACAGAGTCTCTTTCAGGTGGGCAAACGAGGCTTTTTTGTTTTTCTCCTACCGGAGGGGATCTTGATGCGAATACCTGATCAGTAACGGGGACACATGCCTGGAATATAGAACCAGGTGAATTTAACTGGGAACTGATAAACTTGGTACCCTTACAACTTGGGATAAACTGAACCATATCTTTGGTGAGGTTCAACTTCTGGAACGTGGAGGTCGGGGAGACTGACCCGCCATTGCCCAGCTGGGACCTGGGGTCTCCTCCGCCTCCTCCGGTGCCGCTGGTGCCCCTTTGAGCCCCAACTTTTGGAGGAAAGCCTCTCCCTCTCCCAACTCTTTCATGTAGTGGGCTCTTCCATTTTTACTGACGGACAGCCCGAATGGAAATGTCCATCTGTAGCGAACATTGTGGTCTCTCAACACCTTAGTGATTGGTGTAAGGGCCCTTCGGCGCAGCAAGGTCAGGGGGGACAGGTCTTGGAAGATAAGTAGCTTTACCCCCTCGAATTCCACCGACGGTATCTCCCGGGCTCTCCGTAAGATAGCCTCCCTGGTCTTATAATAATGCAGACGTGCAATAATGTCGCGCGGCTGCTCAGACTGCATGGGCCTCGTTCTCAGGGCCCTGTGGCAGCGGTCCATTTCTAGCCGCTCTTTGGGGACGTCTGGCAGCAGTTCTCCCAGCCATCTCAACACGAATTCCTCACACTCCCCTGCATCTTCGGGGACCCCCCGGATCCTGATATTATTCCGCCTCTCGCGGTTCTCAGCGTCCTCTTGTTTTTCCTGCAGGTCGGTGATTTGAGTCAGCATCTCCGTTACTTTTTTAGTGTTACGTTTGGCGGCCGTGGATGTTACATCTAGCTGGGTCTCCAATTGTCCCGTGCGCTCCCCCAGGCTCCCAATCTCCCTCCCCATCTCTTTTATTTCTGCCTGAAGGAGGGTTTTGAGATCTGTGTAAAGGCGATTAAAATGGCAAAGCCGAACTGGCTGGTGTTCTGGATTTGCTCCGTCCTCCATCTCTCCCTCCCGTTCTGAATCAGAGCCCTGATTCGAGCTTGGCACCATTACTGCCTCAGCCGCGCTGTTTCTGGTGCTGGGGAAATACTGCGGGAGCCCCTTTGATTTCGGGGTTTTGGCTTGTCGCTTCGCCATCTCGGTGGGTTAGCAGAGTGTTAGAAGATAATGTCCCGTTTTTTCTCGAAAAATAAAGGTTGTTTTATGTCATTGGATTCTGAGCGGGGCACAGAGCAATGGGATCACGCATCCATTCTCTCTGCCATCGCGCATGCGCCTCATATTTATTTATTTTTAAAATATTTTACCAGGAAGTAATACATTGAGAGTTACCTCTCGTTTTCAAGTATGTCCTGGGCACAGAGTTGAGACAAATAATACGTTTACAAATACAGTTACATAATGAGCAGGGTATACATTATATACAAGACATTGCATGCACAGTTAAAGAAAATTTGTATTATGGGCGAATGAAACAGTTACAGACCAGATTAAAATGTGTGACAGCCTTAGATTTGAAAGAATTTAGACTGATGGTGGATGTGAGAGTCTCTGGTAGGTTGTTCCAGTTTTGGGGTGCACGGTAAGAGAAGGAGGAGCGGCCGGATACTTTGTTGAGCCTTGGGACCATGAACAGTCTTTTGGAGTCTGATCTCAGATGATAGGTGCTGCGTGTGGTAGGGGTGAGGAGCTTGTTCAGGTAGCTGGGTAGCTTGCCCATAAAGAATTTGAAGGCAAGACAGGAAAGGTGAACTTTGCGCCTAGACTCGAGTGATGACCAATCTAGTTCTTTGAGCATTTCGCAGTGATGTGTGTTATAGTTGCATTGGAGAACAAAACGACAAATTGAATTGTAGAGGGTGTTAAGTTTGCTAAGGTGGGTTTGAGGTGCTGAGCCATATACTATGTCTCCATAGTCAATAATTGGCATTAGCATCTGCTGTGCGATACGTTTATGCACTCCCTGCCAGAGTGCTCCTTTGACAGGAGGGGGAGGGGACGGTCAGCCGGCCCTCGAACCGCTGACCTCGTGTCCCCTACACGAGCGGGCTCGCGGTCATTAAGATAACTGACCTTGCCCACTCTACTCCCCCGGGCTCAAACGGCCCAGCTCCCAGTCTGGCAAGAACAAGCACCTACCCCCCAAGAGCCGCCGCGACAAAGGCAAAACTGGTCAATGACCCCTCCTGCTCAGCACAGTATCAGCCGTTCGTGCTGTAACGGAACAAAGAACCATTAACACGGCATATACCAGTCTTTAGCCATCAGCAACCAAGTAATATCACAAGAGAGAGTATTACTCTGACAAACCCCACTGACATTGCAAATGCATTCAATGATTACTTGTGGGGTGTGCCACTAATTATTAGCAAAACGCAGCCCAAACCACAAACCTGAATCTCATTCTGACAGTACCCCCATAGCCCCACCCCCTCCAACACTGCCCACAATTTTCAATTTATCCAGTATCTGAAAGGGAGATTACACAAAGCGCTTCTCAAACTAAAAACTAAGCAACCAATTAGACCTGATTTACTGCAATCTAAGTTCCTAAGACTTGGTGCCCCAGCAATTGCCAAACCAATGCTTCCATAGTCAACTCTATCCTGTCTGAGGCCATATCCCTAAGACCTGGAAAAATGCCAGAGGTGTCCCAATCTTCTCAAGTGGGGACAAAAACACTGTCTCAAACTACAGGCCAATCTCACTTCTCCCAATCCTATCCAAAGTCATGGAAAAATGTGTCCACTCCCAATTAAGCGATTATATACCCAAGACATTTCCCTAGCCAATTCTAATCTGGCTTTGCCCCAAATACTCACGGAAACTACTCTGCTAAAAGTTTGTAATGAAATCCAGTGGGGAATGGGAACTGGGACAAACTCACTGGTGCAGTATTCCTACATTTTGCAAAGGCTTTGGACTGTGATCATGTAACTTGCTTAACAAACTCCAGTGCTCTGGAATAGGGAAGCATGCTTAAACTGGTTTCAGTCTACCTATCAGGAAGATCCCAACTGTGTCTACTCAGGCTTAACCTCACCCGGATATCAACTGTGTGTCCTGCAACGCTCTGTTCTGGTGCCCTACTTCTCTCAGTGTTCATCAATGTCTCCACCAGCTTCAAACACATGTATGCAGATGACACAATCCTATATGCACCAGCCATAGCCTCTCTGACCTTCACACAATATACTCAGTTGACTTTTTGAGACTTGAAATTGGGATTTTCCAAAACAAACTGTTTTTAAACACTGACAAGACTGAACAATGGTATTGGGAAAAGGCTAAATTTTTTAAGCTCACAAAACTGAGCCCATATCAGTCACCAACGCTAATACCACCCTAACTCCTGTTACTAGTTTTAAATACTTGTCGTATAGGTTGACTCCCATTTAACATTTGGGATCCACATTCAAACTCTGACACACCAAAACATATGCCAAACTGGTGTACTTTATAGGAACAAATCCCCTAAGTTGCTGGGTCAGAAAGCGTTGCACAAGCAGGTGCTAATGCCAATTCGACTTGGGGACATTGTTACGGCTCGGCTAACAAACAACCACCTTAGCAAACTTGAGATACCCTCTACAATTCAATATGCCGTTTGTTCTCAATGCAACTACAAAACACATCACTGCGAAATGCTCAAGACTAGACTGGTCATCACTTGAGTCTAGGTGCAAAGTTCATCTCTCCTGTCTTGCCTCAAATACTTCTGGGCAAGCTATCCGTCTACACTGAACAAGCTCCTCACCCCTACCACATGCAGCACTTATCTGAGATTGACTCATCAAAACGGATGTCATGGTCCACAAGGCTCAGCAAGGTATTCCGTCGCTCCTCTTTCATTAACGTGCACCCCAAAACTGGAAACAATCCAGAGACTCTCACAGCCACCACCAGTTCTAGTTCTTTCAAAACTAAGCTGTCTCACATTTTAATCTGGTCTGTACACTGTGTACATACGCCTAATAATATATTATCTATTACTGTGCTTGCAAAGTCTTGTATATAATGTATACCCTGTTATTATGTAACTATGTATTCTACATCATATATTATTGTCATCAAACTCTATGCCCAAGACATATTGAAAATGAGAGGTAACTCTCAATGTATACTTCCTGGTAAAACATTTTTTATAAATAAATAAAATAAATGTTTAAGGGGTCAGTCCCTCCTTGGGCCAAAAGTACTAATGACAATGACATGTTTAGGAGTCAAGTCCCTCCTACAACCAAGTGTACTAATGGGCAGTGACATGTTTAAGGGTCAGTCCTCCTAGGGCCAAAGTGTACTATGGCATTACGTTTAAGTGGGGTCAGTTCCTCCTAGAACCAAAGTGTATGAATGGCACATGACATTTAAGGGGTCTAGCCCCCTAGGGCCAACGTTTACGAATGACAGTGACATGTTTTAAGGGGTCAGTCCCTCCTAGGGCCAAAGTACAATAATTTAAAATTAATTAATTAAAATTTTAAATTGATATGTGACATAATATAAGGCCAGATTGGACAAGTTTCCCAGTATTAGCACTTCAATGCTGGATTTGTTACACATAAAGTAATAGGTGGCACTTAAAATATATTAGTACAGAATGAAATACATAACATAACTTCTATAATTATAGATGATAAACTATATCATGGGCCATCACGCCAGCATGGTTACATCTTTTAAAATATTTTTTACTTTCTAAATGAAGTATATCTAGTAGGTTTAAATAGAAAATCTTCCAGCTCCCCTTCTCTTCATTTGGGGGAGACAAAAATTATAAATGAAATAAAAAGGGGGGGCAGGGGGGGAGAGGCAGAGCAACCATTTTATATCTGTCCAGAATACCAGTAACCCTCTGATTTATACTTTACAGCACATTGCCAGCAATGCAATTCAGCAATGCAATTTATACCCATTCAGAGTGTTTAAACTGAGCCATAACTTCCTTAAAGACCACTGGACAAAGGTCATTCAGACATGGCCTTCATTTGGATATACATTTCCAGCTCTATCAGAGAGATCAAGAAACTGATTCATTTTTTTTCAGTGATCATGATGTGAAAAATAAAGGATTGTAAGGGATTAATATTAGGTGAGAACGGTTTTAGCCAGTTTATCAATATTATGATGAGCCGCCAACGGATCACCCGTAATCCCATGTAGGCTATCCAGCTTGAGTCCCCCAGTCCTCCAACAACTGAACAAATGCTTTGTAATTCAAGGACAGCCTAAAATGGAGCAATCCTTTCAGCTAATTTAATGTCTTTTCCAGAACCTCCTCATTTCAAGAATACGTAGACAAGAGCTACTGTGATGTCCCTGCGCCAACACTTCGCACGCACTGCGCAGCGTCAACTTTAAATGTAAAGAATTGGGGCCAATACCAGTGCTTCAAACCTAGTTAAGAGTAGCTGCATTTGTGTAATTTGTATTGCTGTATTCATAATATACACATACAGTAAAGACAAGATCCTCTGAGATTCTAGGTTGTAATACAGTCCAAAATGTGGGGTCTATCAAATAAATAGTCATGTTGAATTGAAGTGTGCTCAGAGTTGAATGTGTATCCTCGCTGGCTCGTCCCTGACTGGGTGAACCACTAGTGACTGAGTGAGAGTCATATACACATAGCAAAACATTGGTAGAGCTATCTTCTAAATGATAACATATCACAATCCATAGACAATCTAATGATCAATCCAGTTAGAGTCAGATAAAACAGTACTCACAGACTCCGTCGCAGAGGGATCGTTGGCATGGTGCCACGTGGGGCAAGTTTGAAGAAACAGGCAAAATATAGTGGTGCACAGCGTTGTAAAATGAAGGGCGGAGAGTAAAAAGATATCTAAACTCTTTATTTGGCACAGGTCCCACATCAAAAATAAAGGAGTAAAAGAAGCCACGATTTATCAGTGTGAATTGCAATTCGCGAGAAGCATGTGGTGTGATTGTGTGTCACCATCTTTGTTTCCCAGGAGCAGGAACTCTAGATCACAAAAGTCAGACGGCCATTATTAAATCTAGGAATCCAATGTTTGGTGGTGGGTCCGGGAGTTGGAAGTGAAGCCCAATGGCAGAGAGGCCCTCAAGTTGGGCTCCAGAGGATTATTACCTCTAGCATCTGTGGATAGTCTACAAGAAGCCATTGACTATAATGTCTGATTTGAACAAAGGGAAGCAGTGTGAATTTGTAGATTATTTAATATTAAATTGGTCAAAAGAGAAACGATCTGACTGCTTTTTATGAAATAGTCCCTACAGTGCAGATACCGCAAATGTAAAAAACCTAGGGTTTCAATTCCTCGGTTTTTTTCCAGGCCCAAACTGATCCCCTTCAGCTCAGGAGAACTGGGGATGCAGCGATGGAAGAAAGCCAAGGAGCCAGACCTGATCAGTTGGCTGTCACAACTGGAGGATGCAGCGAATGGAAGAAAAGCCTGTAGAGCAGGACTGATCAGCTGGCTGTCATTTCTAGATTGGCAAACTCTGATTTTCCAAATACAAATCTCTAACATATCTCACTACTGCGAAAAAATGAAATGCCTCAATATTGGGGGCCAAGACTCCTTCTCTCTCGTAGATTGTAATCTGGCAATATGGTTTTGTCATTCCAAATACATTTGTAAAGTATCTATGTATTTGGAGAGTCTATTTTCAGTTATAACAAGAGGTAATGTTTGTACCAGAATAAAACAGTCTGTGAAAAGAAACCATTTTAATTAAAGCAACTCTTCCAGATAGTGATAGCGGTAATTTCATCCTCTCAGACTACTCTAAATTCACATATGTAATTGTTGTAGTTTCAAAGGGAAAGGAATACCTAGATATTTCATATCATCCATGGCTACCTTAAAAGGAAGATTGACACAATGGGGCCGATTCACTAAGCTACGTAACTAGCGCTAAATGTGTTATATCGCTCGGCCGCAAAAGGCTGAAGCCATAAGCGCTATTCACTAAGGATGCTCGGCGCGTTTCGGCCGGCCTTAGCCAAAAGGGCATAGCGCACGATCACTTTCCCCCCCCTGTTATCGTGCTGAAAAGTTATTTAGCACGATAACTATTTAAACAAGACAAGGCTGTAAGAACTGCATAGAGCGCTGCGTCTCAATGCACGGCTTTACAGGCGATCGTGCTGGCCAAATATGATTTTTAATAGGATACATGAGCAGGGGGTCTTCTGAGCGAACCGCATTGGTTTCAGGTCCAAGGACCCCCTACTTCAGGAGATCAGGCCCCGTTATGGGTGCCGGTATCCCGCAGAATTTCAATGTCCCGGTCACGTGACGCGGGAGCTTTAAAGTGCGGGGGATACTGGCCACCCATAATGGGGCCTGTAACTCCTGAAGTAGGGGGGCCTCGGACCTGAGACCAATGGGGTTCAGCTCAGGAGACCCCCGACATCTACACATATATAAAAACGATAACAATAAATAATAATTCATTACCATGGCGGCTGATCCGCTACGGTATGAGCTGCATTAATGTACATTTTAATATAGTGTGTGGAGGCAGGGGGTCCCCTGTACCACACAATATTAATAAATACATTAAAGCAGCTTCATTACCTTAGCGGCTATCCGCTAAGGCAATGAAGGGGTTAAGGCATAATAGCATGTTTATTGGGGCAACTGCCCCCAATAAACATAGCAATATACCACACACATCCCCCGCCCCCTAACAACATACACTACATATGGCAAAATTACTATTATCCACCTATGGATAATAATGCTTTTGCCCTTTAAATATACATTAATACAATAAATACATTAAATACATGTTTGTACTCACCCTTGTCCGGCACCCACGATGAAGGCCAGCCGCATCTTCCTCTCATCCATACACTGGGGGGCTGAAAAATATACAAAAATAAGAACAAGTGCCAAACTAATGTCCCCTAACTTATGACATTAGCGGTTATAACCGCTACAGTCATTAGGGGTTTTAGCCACCCTGAACGATACCCACTTATTTGTACAGTGGGCTTCATCATGTATATAATATTTTAATACAGTGTTCGACAAACCTATACATTTGCACGCCCGGGCGAGTGGAATTAACAGTGGCGAGCTCCTATTGGCCCAAGCAGCAAAGTGCTGGTCGGTACTAGGTGGCGGTAGATTTTTTGTTCAGCGAGTAGATTTTTTGGTGATGTGTCAACCAAGTGTATAGATATATATAAATATAGATAATATATGTTATAATATATATAGATAATATTATAATATATATTATTTAATATATATATTATATAATATATATATATATATTGTATGCATGATTAAGCAATTACAAATAAATACAGTACATGGCAAATACAATCTCCAATATCAAACATCACCAAGCTCAATCAATATTCTAAAAATCAAAATACAAAAAACTCAATTTGACAATGTGACACGATACAAATAATCTTTGCATCATATATATACTATGTCAAACAATGCTCCAATCAAAGACACTAATCCAAACAAGATACAGATACAATCATTAAAGAAAAACAAGCATCAACACACTTAATTTACCTCAATAATCCAATCAATTACAATCCAATTCAATTACACACTTCATATTACCTACAATCAAACATTGGGTAAATTAATCTAGACAAAGTATACATACAAAAACCTATATGCCAAAATAAGACAATAAATAATATAGAAACCAGCCTTTACTAAACATTTGCAACATTGTAATGTACATAGCAACACATTTTTACACAAAAGAAGCAAATTAACCATTCAAAAAAAAACACCCAAAACGGCAATCAAGCAAACGTTTTTATTATACCTGTATATATGTCCACTATAGTTACAGACATAAATACAGTTGCAAAAAAGGCGCTTATTTTTTTGTTTAATCACATTAAAAATGAACATACATACAACCCACGATTTGTCCGTACGTATGTAACCATAGTGACATACATACATTCAGGACAAATAACATGGACATTAAAAAAATGGACGTCAGGGAAAAAAGTCTAAAAAAACTGAAATAAAATTAATAACATTTTCTTTTTTTACTTACCATTAGATGAACCAGTCCACAGTCAGGGGAACCGGAAAACTGGAGAAGCTAATCCAACAACAGGAACCAGGTAACCATAAAGTAAAAAATCCATTACAATCCACAAGTGTCTTTATTTTTTTTTATTTGTATACATCGTGGGGTCCTCCGTCTTCTTCGGGGTTCTTTCTTCTTCCGGGGGTCTTCTATATCTTCACCGCCACCCTCGTTCTGTCGTTTCTTCTCATGGAGGTCTTTCCTCCTCGGCGTTAAGCCTGAAAATGAGACGACATAGGCTTTAAGGCCTATGACGTACATTTTCGTCATCATATGGTTCTCAGGCCCAATCCATGTGTTTTGGGCCGACAAAAAAAAAATGATGACGTCAAAAGGCAATGAAAAGCACAGCCAATCAGATTGGCTGTTGTCTTCAATTGCCTTTAAGAGTACGTCATGAACTGAAAAGATGGCATGCCTCACATGGTACGGTAGCCAATCAGAGCGTGGGAAATACATCCCACTCTGATTGGCTCAAGTACCAGTGACCAGGCTTTCAGAACGTCACATCCGTTCTCCGCAAAGCCTTTGTCCATGGTCTACCTGATTGGCTGTTAAAACATGTTCCGACTTTATAATTTTTTTAAATGACGTCACTTAAAGGGAATGATGCCAGCCATCTAGAATGGCTGGCTTCATTTGCCTTCAGATGGCATCAGTAAATCATCAAGATGGCCGGCGTACACCTGTGTGATTCAGCCTCCAGATCAGAGTGTGAATGGGTTCCCACGATCAGATTGGCTGAAATCCATGTGACGCGGCCATCTGGATTTAGTGACGTCATCTTAAAGAGCAAATGAAGCAGCCATTCTGATTGGCTGGCATCATTCCCTTTAAGTGACGTCATTTAAAAATAATTATTAAAGTCGGAACAGCCAATCAGGGTGTGTAACCATTTGAGGCTAAATGTGACATCACAAGCCCTATTTAAGGCCGTGACGCCTCATTTGAGCCCAAGAAGCGACGAGAACAACATCGGTTGGGATTTACCATGTGGCTTTGGATTGACAGATGAAGATAGAAGATAAAGAAGACAAGAAATGGTGACAGATGAAGATAGAAGAAGGTGATTAAAGAAAGAAAAAAGAGAGTTGGGGGGGTAACCTGATCGGATCTTCATGGGGATGGCATGGATGCTGTTGGAGGCCTTCAAGGTACGTGAGCTTCCTGTTCCCCGGGAGTCGGAGGGCCACACGCTTCTAATGGTAAGTGATATATTCAATGTTTGTAAATGTCTCTTTTTACAGGTTGTTTTCATTGGATGTGTTTTTTTTGGAGGAGGCACATTGGCTGAAATTATTAATCTGTACCACTTTAGGGTACAGATTAATATTATTATGACAATATTGGGGGGCATTGTGGTTTGGTATTGCTGTTGGTTTTTTTAATTTCAGTTTTCTTATGTGGGATGTCATTGTTTTTTTTTTTTTCTGCTTATGGGAATACAATGTTTGCGATTGGTGTTTCGTTTTTAGTTCATGGTGATTAGTTAGCTAATGGTTTATGTTATTTCAGATATTGTTGAATTATTTCTTTGTATTTTAATGTTTACATTAATTAAGAATGGTTGTAGTAATAATTGGTTTGATTGGTTAGTGTTACTATTAATTTGAGTTGGTTTAGAAAATGTGGTTGGAGTGGTTACTTTATAAAATATTCGGAGTTGTTTAGGAATTAATTGTTTTGATTGGTTAATGGTTAATTAATCATTGTTGTGATGTGTGCTTGTGTATTCATTGGTAGCTGGCTACTGTTTTTATAGTGAAGTGTGTTTTTGGAGTTTAGTTGTTATGTTATTATTGTGTGTCTTGTGTTTAATGTGTTGTAATTAGGGTGCCTATTGAGTGCTATAGAGGCTATCATGCCCATGTTATTATTATATGGGTATGATGTTCACTTATACTACTCAATGGGTACAGGGGGTGATAGTCAGTCGGGGGGGGGTGCTTAGGCCTCCCGGGTTTGTATGGGTCAGGGTGGATTAACCCTTAATGACTATAGCGGTTAGTAACCGCTAAGGTGATTAAGGGGTTAGGGGCCATTAGAAGTGCTTTATTTATACTGTATACGTATATGCTTTCTTGCTAAGGAGGACAGAGGGACTCTGTTGTGGTAAGTATACTGTTTATTTACTTTATTTAGTATGCTAATGCAGTGTTTAATAATGGGCAAATATCTATTATCCAATCTGGATATAGTTAATTTGCCCATTACTGACTGTATGGGTTGGGCGGAGGGATGGGGGGGGTGTCGGGGGGGGGCGTGTTTGATGTTTATTAAATAGTTTAAATATAAATTTCTCATAGTGTAGATGTTACGGCAGGGTCTCCGGAGCTGAACCGCGTTGGTTTTATGGCAGGGACCCCTGCTTCCCAAGATACAAGGCCCCTTTAGGGGTGACGGATTCCCTCTGCATTGAATGTCCCGCGTCACTGACCGGGACATTTCTTGCATAGGAGATCCCGGCACCCCATAAAGGGGCCTGTATCTCGGGAAGCAGGGGGTCCCTGGACCTGAAACCAACGCGGTTCAGCTCCGGAGACCCCCCTGCACATCTACACTATGAAAGAAATTTATATTTAAAGAAATAATTTTCGGGCGACATTTCCGCTGTGAGAGGCGGCTCTCTCAGAGCCGCTCTCTCTGCAGCAGAAATGAATCGCCGGTTTAGGCCTTTTCAGAGGCTCGATGCTCTCGCTGGCAGCAACTCGCCCGTTTTGGGAATTTTGCTATCACAGGTAATCGAGGCTTTCTGAATATCGTGATAGCAACCCCCGAAAAAACGACATTTTAAATGCACTGGCGATAATTTTTATCAACCTTCTCTGGCCCCCGACGAAGCCTATTGGTGAAACGTACATTGGGTACGTGTGAGGTCAACAAGCCTGCGACGTCGGCTGACTCGGAGTGGGAAGGGAGGTCTGTTAGTCTGAGCGTTTCGGAGACAGTAGCTGTGGACAGCAAGAACGCTCAGACTGTGTATACATTGCACCCCTAGATAGATCCTCTCTGCACTCTGCTATCAGCTTCATTATAGCTGGTTACTGGTCAAAGCACCACAGAGGTCACTTTCCTCTGCTGTGCAGTCTCCAGTATTACCTAACTGGGCATTTAAGTAATCAATGCCCAGTGGTGGAGGGGTTATTATACCCACCCACTTAAGGTTTAGGTTGTTGTCATATACACCTCTTCAACCTAGACAGTTAGTTAATTACCTAAGATTTTGCAGACTTAGATATTATGGGAGATATGCAATTTTCATGAGAAACCCAACCAATAATAGGGTCTCAAGATATTCAGGGAATTCTCTCTCTGTTCATTTAAACAGGACAACTATGATAAAAATAAACACACATACACGAATTTTGTTCTGGTAGAAGAGTTTAATTATATACTCTCTAAGTGTTTTTGCAATATCATCAGTCACCCTTGTGTAATCACACTCCGATTTTTATTATATGTTTACGTGTTTGTTTTGTTTTGTTCCATATTCCGTACACTTTATTTTAATTATGTTAATAAAACCAAGTTTTCATTTGTTAGGTGTGTGCCACTACCTCAAGGGGATACTTTCCTGTCTCACCTTCCCATATTTTGCCTTCCCCAGTGAGCACCACCCTTCGCGCTAGTGTTCAGGGATTTTTAATTATCTAGACACCCTCCCCGTCCTGTGTTAGAAGCGAGGTTTCACCTTTTTGCCCCTCGGGGCATTTGTATATTACGTTAGGCGAGCAATAAGGTTTCTGTGATCGAGCTGTCAATAAAATCAATTGAAGGAATCCATTTTCAGCTGCGCATGAGGAGCCCCTCCTCAGACGCTCCTATAATTGAGAACTCCGAATGGAGCTCCCAAAACGACAAGAAAACAAGGCACACAGAGCGCACCACGGATTAGATATAAAATAATTTTAATACCATAAATATCTGGTTAACAGACCACAAAAAATGTACATACCACAATAAATAATATGCACGATACAATAATTAAATAAAATCAAAAGAAAGCCATAGAACTCTTTACATAAATGTATAGACATTCCCACCTTTGGGTAAAAGACCCAATGTTAGCTCTGTCCGAGCATAACAGCAAAACACGAATAAACCAAGTATATCGAATAGAAACAATCACAATGAAAGTACTTCGAAAAACTCGATTAAAACCCGCAGTGAGGGGAATGGACACTAACCACTAGCGGCAGCAGGTTACTAGTGTGAACGCGAAAAAGTCTGGACACCGCAAACACACTGCAGATCTCCCCTCCGCTGACACTTCCTGGTCGTTCCCTTCCAGCCAATGGTTAAATGCACAGAGCAACCTCTCGTGAACTCTACGCGTTTCGCAACCATGTGCTTCGTCAGGAAATGGGATTGTCTATACATTTATGTAAAGTGTTATATGGCTTTCTTTTGATTTTATTTAATTATTGTATCGTGCATATTATTTATTGTGGTATGTACATTTTTTGTGGTCTGTTGACCAGATATTTATGGTATTAAAATTATTTTATATCTAATCCGTGGTGCGCTCTGTGTGCATTGTTTTCTTGTCGTTTAAGTTGTATGTTTTTTTCATTAGTTTTTTTTTTCAAAGAAGAGGGGAACGTTATAAAGTCCCCTCTGAAACTCACCTTATAGGTCTCCCAAAACAAGAATGTTTAATCTGCATGCTGTTCATTATTTTCTTCAAGCATTTATTGGTGAGCAGGGATTTAAATTGATCTTGAGAGAGCAGTTTAGAAGTAAACGACCAAGTCTTATTCCCAGTATTCGCAGTAGGGGTAGAATTAAATTTGGGACTTATCCATATAGGCGATTGGTCTTAGATGCATATATTTTAAACTTTAGTCTTATGTGTTTTTGAAAAAAGAGTTGGTGAGATTAGGACGTAGTCAATACGAGATATGGTGCCATGAGGTCTGGAAACATGTGTGTAGTATCTTTCCAGGGGGTACTTAGTTCTCCAGGGGTCTATCAATCCAAGTTGTTTTTTTAAGAATTTCATGTCATTATATGTTCTGATTATGTATTGAGACCTCTTAGATTTAGTATTTTATGATGTTGCTCTGTCCAAAACTGGATTTTCCACAATGTTAAAATCTCCTCCCAAAATGACGTGTTCAACAGCAAGTGGGAGGAAGAGACGTGAAGATACCTTTAGGGGACAGGGTTAATTTTAGGGCGCTTACACAGGGAGGGCAGGTAGAGATGGAGATGACTAGTGGGAGATCAGGGGAGGAGGTGAGTGGGGGGAGGCAGATAGCGCGGGGGAGGAAGTGGTCGCTTCTCCGTGTGGTCACGGGGTCATTGGGGGGCATGGTGAAAGCGTCAAGTGCGGGATGGACATCAGGAGGTGCGGGGGGCAGTGGAGGGTGCAATAGGATCATCAGTGGGGGCTAGGGGTGGGGTTGCGGTAGGGGTAGTAGGGCCTGTGCCTTGGCAGGGGAGATGTTCAGAGCCTTGGGGGTGTTCTTCTTGCAATGGGGCCGTATAGGAGAGCAAGGTCAGGGTGTGGTAAGTGGAGAGGCAGTCAATCAACAGGGGTGTGGGTGGGAGGGGGAGGGAATGTTGGGAGTAGTTTGAGACACGGGTGTCATATCTGAGGGCTCTTCCAGTGGTGGTAGAAACCCCGGCGGTAGCAGAGGTAGCAGGTGGGGTGACAAGTGCGGCTGCTGTGGTGACAGTGGAGGCAATGGGGGGGGGGAAAGGGAATAGTGGGGGTGGAGGTTGTGATGGCACCAGCAAGGGATCCCAAGAAAGGGGTTGTAACAGCAGTGGACAAGAGAAAGGAGAATGGGGGGCAGGATTCTAGTTTTAGGGACGCTTACCTTTGCTTAGCTAGCTCGCTGGGGATGCACCTAGCGGTGGCAGTGAAAGAGAGCGGGTATGAAAGGATGAGTATGTCGATATACTGACATTATTACCAGACTATAAGGACCCAACAAAGTCAGACAAAAAGAAAGATGAGAAAGAGGAGGAGGAAGAGGGGGAAAGGATGCAGGCTTCCAAATCTTTTGGGGACTGGCTGCAGGCCTTTGCAATCTTAGACAGCGTTATAGGTGAGAAGAAGCCGGAGCATTTCTGTGTGCTCTTCAAGTTTGTGGATACGATTTGGGAGGCCTATAAGTTTTACGGGAGTCTGGGGTGGTGGAAGTACGATAGGGACTTCAGGAAGAAAAAGGCGATTAGGAAGTAATTACAGTGGGAAGTGAAGGATATAGACCTGTGGATGTCCAAAATGATGCTGCATAAAACTAACCCCTCTCTGCCAGGAGCCGGCATTTCACAGCGAGAAGGGCAGGCAGCCGGGGATAAGAAGGCGGGTTCTTGCTGGCAGTATAATGACGGTCAGTGTCAACTGGGTACAGGGTGTCGTTTTAAGCACGAGTACAACGGCTGCAGAGGTAGCCACCCGGTGATGAAGTACTTTAAAAAGGGAAAGGGTCTGTCATGGGAGACCAGGACTATCACACCAGGGATCCATTCACCAGACAGAACAATAGAATTGATCAAATTGAATTTATTGGAATAAAGGTGTCAGGGTCTCCTAGACCTCCTGCCTAGCCATAGTTCTTCTTTGTCCACTGGGTGTGCTGCTGTCTTCTGTTTCCTCTGGGTTCCTCTGTCTGCCTGTCTGTCTTCTTGTTGCTCTTGTCTCTGTCCTTTATAGCTCTGCTTCCTGTCTGTTGCTTTTGCCTTTGCTTGAAGTCAGACTCCTACAGTATGCACATGCCTCTCATTCCTGATCTGTTTCTGTACCTGTACCTGTATTATAGTAATCTGTTCACAGTAAAAGCCCTTGCTGGTAATCTGGCTTGTCCCTGTTTGTTCCAGTTCTCAGTCCCTGCCCCCAGACCTGTCCTTGCTCCCCTGTCCTGTTCCAGTCTCCTCGTTGCCGACCTCTGCTTGTTACCTGACTTCGCTACCTACCGCCTGCCTCGGACCCCTGTTTGTGACCCCTACTACGCTTGTGCTGTTCCGGCCACCAAGATCCTACCCGCCACAGGAGTCTCCCGTGACAAAAGGTATCCACAACGGTGCCCACACACACTCTCAACTGCGGAAACTGGGGTTACCCTATAGAACTAGGCACAGAGACTTCCTTAAAGAGATTTTCTCTGTTCTTCTTCCATGCAGTGTCCTCTGAAACCGGACTCCAGGCCTGGCATCAGCACTGGAGTTGACATTGCAGATAGTACCCCCACATAGATCTAGAGCTAAAGCCAAAAGCAACTAACTAAGGGGTTCTCCTCACCATCTTTTATTCCCCATGCCGCAACATGGATACATTAATGGAGGGTTAGGGCCAGGTGTCTTCATTATGATCCTGCCCCTGATTGGTGGGTTTAACGGCAACATGCATAAAGTTACATGAAAACTGTTACAGGGAAAGGTCACAGACAACTTTGCAACATTCTCAGCTGAATACAAAATTAACCCCTGGTCACTGAAGTGCTGGAACCAGGCAGCATAGTGCACAGATATGTATATATAATACAAATGTATTATTGACAGGTAGGGGTACTGACTGGCTTGACTTTTATTAAAAGCAGTAACATCTACCCCTACTGTCAAAGGGTGGATTTAAAAAAGGAGCAAGTGGAGAGGCTGGGTCAAAGAGCGAGGACACCGGTGAACGCTGAATCGTGGCTCCTCTCCTACCCGAATAGGGTGGCAGCGGAATTGTTAGCAACAGGTTTTAGAAGTGGTTTTTGGATCCCTTTTCGGGAGGTGGAGGTTGCCCTCTGTGGAATTCAAAATGATGGGAGAGGCACATGGGGGTAGGGCAGGCAAAATTAGAAAAAGGATGATAGGGCACCGATTTCGACAGCAATTAGACTGTAAGCTCCTCGGGGCAGGGACTCCTCTTCCTTAATGTTACGTTTATGTCTAAAGCACTTATTCCCATGATCTGTTATTTATATTATCTGTTATTTATTTGATTACCACGTGTATTATTACTGTGAAGCGCTATGTACATTAATGGCGCTATATAAATAAAGACATACAATACAATACAATACAATGCTGAAAAATATTGTTGGGGTGACACGCGAAGTGTGTTCTTGGAATTAGGAAGTGTTGCTATATGGCGTAGCTCTTTGCCTAGCCTTGCCTGGGCTATGCATATTAGTGAAATATTGAGCACCTCAAAGAAAGGCGGGGGTTGCAAAGTGAGGATGTAGGGTGGGTTGCAGGGTCTGCGATGTTAAGAATCATAAGATCTAAAATCCAGGCAGGAAAAGGATAATGGGTTCACCTACATTAGGTTAGGGGGCAGTATGATCTGTCCTATAAGGCGGGTGAGGGAGTATGGGCAATGTAGGCCCAAGGGCGTGCTCTTTTCAGATACATGAGGATGGAACAGCGATGTCCTGTTTCCAGTTTAGAAGGGTTCTGAAGAGATGTGCGGAGTGTGGGGTTTGGGGACTTAATAATTAAGTCCCATTCTTTCAGAATTGGGGCAGCATGTGAAGCCGCTAGATTAGGCATAGGGGAGGCAGTTATTAAAAAGTTGGGCAGGTGGTCATTGAGGCGTTTTAAGGGTTATGTTAGACCATGTACAAACTGTTCAAATAATTCAGTGTTTGATTTTATTTGTTTTTGTCCAGGAAAAGCCCATCTGGAAGTCTGGCTGTGCGGGGATTCTTATGTTCACTGGGTAGGAAAGTGAGCAGAGCACAGGTCAGGGTGTAGGCATTTGGGGATAAGGGCAGACTTGACAAAGATATTTTGGGTGGGCAGTAGGGGGATGTATTGGGACCAACTTTCCTTTTACAATTGGTGGGGTATTTACCCAAGGATAATATTGATTAAGTGCATGGTCCACTACTATACACTCTTTTCTTTTCTCTTGTTTTTTTACAGCACACTGAGCACCGATTGAGGAAGGACAGCACCGAGGAGGACAATTTTTTATTTGGGACCAACTGCTACCCGAGTTATAGCATATGGAAAGGGGTAGGGCCCTCCTTATATAATTTTCCTGCATGTGGGGGGGAACGATCTGGCACTGGTCCAATCGTTAGATTTAATGAGAAGCATGCGGTGGGACATAGGGCAGATAGTGACAAGTTTTAGCCATGTGATGATAGTCTGGTCAGAGGTGTCTTCTAGGTACAGTAGCACTGGCGTGGGGCCAGAAACGATGCAGCAGTAGATCTAGGAGGAAGATAAATAAGGTGATAGCGGCATTCATGCTGAATTTAGGGGGAATTGCAGTAAGGTATGAGGACCTAGAAGGGGGCTGAAAGGCCTGTTTTGGGAGGATGAGGTTAATTTATCAAATATCAGCAACAATATCCTGATTTTAGCGTGGCAAGACGTGCTAGAGAAGGCAGTAAGGGCTCGGAGACATCCGGTGACATCA
The DNA here is from genome assembly GCA_036426205.1 of Ascaphus truei. Taxonomy (NCBI): domain Eukaryota; kingdom Metazoa; phylum Chordata; class Amphibia; order Anura; family Ascaphidae; genus Ascaphus; species Ascaphus truei. The sequence goes on from WSYH01001328.1 coordinate 112,646, forward strand.
CCGGGGATGGATGCTTAGCAAGGGAGCTCAGAGGAACCTCATGCATATAACAGAACAATATCCAATTCCCTGCTCAACACGGTAAATCCGACGATACCGTCTACAGTATTTAGGGACGGTCCGTACCTGCAGTGATGAAAAAGCAGACCGCGCAGATGTCGCCTGTTTTTTCTGGGGAAGTCAGCGATTGGCGGCTCTTAGTAGCGACAGTCAAGTTGGCGCCACAATGCAGGCGCCCAAAGACAAAGACCAAATACAGGATCAAGCAAATATGGATGGGGAGGAGATAACCTAACAGTATCTGGAAAGCCTCTTCTCCAAAATGCACCAAACTTTCCAAAAAGACATTAAAGACGCTGTAAACGTACTTAAAACAGAAATCAATGTCCAAACCTTCAGATCTTCCATCGAAGATGGAAGAGGGCCTCCAGCTTCAGTCGGCGGCAGATGACGAGATTATTAGGCTAGGCAACGAGATAATCTCTCTTTAGGATGGTCTGGAAGACCAAGAAAATAGGGATAGGAAGCAAAACCTCAGAATCAGAAATATACCTGAGGCCATCTATCCAGAAAACCTCCGCGCTTACCTGAAGGGTCTCTTCTCTGTAATTGACCCGGGTCTACAGGAAATAGACCTAGAAATGGACCGTGCACACCGGCCTTTGGCCCTAAATCTGATGACCACAAACAAAGGAGAGATGTAATTGTACGTTTGCATCATTATTCAACAAGAGAAGGCAGTGAGGATAGTGGCGTCTCGTAAGGCCCGTTTAAGGCCTTTTAAATTACCTTACTGGTGGTGGGAGTAATGTTATTCTTGGAGGGGGACTCAGTCAGTATTGGCTACCGGAGGGAGGTCTTAGACCTCGGAAGTATTGCAGTTGGGGAAGGTTGTACCATTCCAGGCTGGGCAGCTGAAATGGTGGTGACCTCCCGGATGGAATTTGTGGAAGGCGGTACCATTCCAGACTAGGCTCGGGGGCTCTGTGCATTCAGACTAAAGTACTGAATGGCTCGATGAGCACAGGCTGAGGGTTTCCCTCGAGCTCCGGTGGGTGTGTGCGGAGCAATCTGGCTGGGTCCCTAGTTGGGGATAAATATGTAATATTTATCTGTTGTAATAAATAAAGCTGTGGCTGTTAATTTCTCCCAAGAAGTTGTATGTTGTGTTTATTGGGAATGGGAGAGGGGTCCAGCTCGAGGCATGGGTAAGTCATGTAACCATGTACAGGCATACCCCGGTTTAAGGACACTCACTTTAAGTACACTCGCGAGTAAGGACATATCACCCAATAGGCAAACGGCAGCTCACGCATGCGCCTGTCAGCACGTCCTGAACAGCAATACCGGCTCCCTACCTGTACCGAAGCTGTGCGCAAGCGGGCGACTATAGAGCCTGTTACAAATGCGTTATTTACATCAGTTATGCACGTATATAACGACTGCCGTACAGTACATGCATCGATAAGTGGGGAAAAGGGAGTGCTTCACTTTAAGTACATTTTCGCTTTACATACATGCGCCGGTCCCATTGCGTACGTTAATGCGGGGTATGCCTGTATTGTTATCATAACTGTGTGCCCAGGACATACTTGAAAATGGGAGGTTACTCTGAAAATATTACTTCCTTGTAAAACATTTTATAAATTAATGTTTAAGGGGTCACTCCCTTTTAGGACCAAAGTATACTAATGGCAGTGACATGTTTAGTTGAAGTGGTCAAATTTTTGCCTTTTGTATAAAAATCTGCCAAAGTTAGTCTGTAAACAGGATGAGCTGAGACTTGGGAGGGGTTTGATTTCCTCTCTCTGCTCTCTTTTATGTCTGATATCACTGTGTGTTCTGGAGAGAGTGCATAGGAAATAACTCCCTCTCTCCACCTCCTCTTATTTTTATTGGCTCTTTGATAAGATTCACAGTGGGTTTAGGGTAAAGAAGAAACTTGATTGACCAACCAATGAACACTCCTGTCACAGGAGACCAATGCTTTTAACGCCAAATCCCGGATGCTTTGATTGAGCAAAGCAAGAGATAAAATAAATTGTCATTTATTTACAGAATGAACATACACAGCTTGATTTACATTTACAACGAAAAATACACTTACTAGTTACGATGTTAAGTCTGGTTACAGGATGAATCTTTCACTGCATGATTAATCTTAGGCAAATCTCCTTCCTGATGGGATGCACAGGTTCTTATAGGGTTAACAATCCTATCTTTAAACTCTGCAGCCAACCTCTGTGTGGGAACCAAATATTCTCACCTATCCCAGAGCTGCCAGTCCTGGGTAGCCTGGCACTGGTAGCTTCAGCATAGCAACTGGGCATGTGCGACAAACGCCATAATTTCCCCACTTGTCATGCAAGACCCACTTCCGGCTCAGTGCCTGAAAGTCTGGGCAGAGCAACCATATGCCAGGGTGGCTTTGAAATTCTCTTCCTTGCTAACAAATGGTTAACACCTCCATATCCTGGACTGCTATGGAAACTGGTACTTTGAAGCTTGGAGGGCGGAGTAGCTCCCTCTGTTTCCTATGCAAATGGATTTTTATCCATACTGAATTACGTCCTCTGACCATTACTTTAATAAAAATCTAAACCTTGGGGACTTTTATTCATCATTTTTTTATATACCTTTATAAAAATTGCGCTATAACCTTTTTAATGATTTTACCTGACCATCACTCACAGCAAAATCTCAGCGTGCTAGGCCCTTCCTAGCAGGAGCTAGCAAAAATCCGTTTGCTGTGCTGCGGGCTACTGGGTTTTAAAACCATTTTTTCTTGCATTGTATTGTATGTCATTATTTATATAGCGCCATTAATGTACATAGCGCTTCACAGCGGTGAAGATCTTTGCGCGGTTACAGGTAAACACTGCTACAGTAATACATTTCAGAGTTAGACACAATATAATTCTCGCCACCTTATACCTGGTGGGAGACACACATACATCTTTATTGAATGCACTGTGTTTTTGCCATTACTGGGCTGCAGAGCTGACAATCTACATTTTCCCAATATGGCTCAGGGGCCCCAAGCCGGGCCAAATACCTTTATTAATGACCTGGGAACCCCATCACCGTCACGACTCCCCATTCAGAGTCCCTGAAGAAGTGCAATGTAATGTAAGTAGGGCAATTGTGGAGCAAAATGAATACAAAGTAAGTTATTCATTAAACTGTGACAGTGCCACAATCAGCATTATTGCAGTTTATTGAACAGCCCCCAAAGAGCATAATTTTAATTTTGTTCATCTCTAAATGTTGATTTGGGGATTAAGGGAGGAATTATATGCATTGCAGATATATGCGTTTCTTAGGTGTCATGAAAATGAAGTGTGGTTAGAATGTAAATTTATATATTCACTGAGAAATAAATTATGGTTATTTATGGCTTCCACACGCAGAAGAGACTGCAAGGTTTGGAAAGCTCTGTACATGTGAAGAAGAGACTTGTGAGGATTGGAAAGCTCTGTACAAATATGAAGAAGAGACTTGTGAGGTTTGGAAAGCTCTGTACATGTGAAACAGAGACTTGTGAAGATTGGTAAGCTCTGTACACATATGAAGAAGAGACTTGTGAGGTTTGGAAAGCTCCATACACGTGTAGAAGAGACTTGTGAGGTTTGGAAAGCTCCGTACACATGTAGAAGAGACCTGTGAGGTTTGGAAAGCTCTGTACATATGAAGAATAGACTTGTGAGGTTTGGAAAGCTCTGTACACATTAAGAAAAGACCCGAGTATTCTACTATTTAATAGAGAAGGGATTGTGGGTTATAAACTTTGGAAATCTCTAAAATACACCTGTATAACCCTGCAAAAGGTGCCATTGCAGCCAATTGGAAGCAGAAGGCAGCTCCCACAAAATACCAATGGATTATCAGGGTTTGGGAAGTAATGAGAATGGAAAAAACTGTCCTATACAATCAAAGATACAAGGACAAAATGTGATGAGACCTGGACACCATGCAACGGGTATATAGATGATCACATATGAAACAAGGGAACCTGGCAGGAGGGAAGGACTTAAAAAGTGCATAGATCCCGAAAGAATAGCCAGTAACAACAGAACAAAAATGGTAACAAAGTGAACCTAACTACCAAGGGTACCACAGAATAGATCAATGCAGCATGAGAATGATAGCATTTTACTAGATATATTTTAGTGTAGGTATCTTTTTTTGCTATTATTAGTTTGTTAATATTATGTTACTACTGTATTATTTAGGCGATGTTAATTTAAGTATATCACTATTATTGTTGTCATTGCTTAATACTTATTTTTAAAGCAATTTCATCATAAAAAAACAGTCCACGGGCCCCTTCTTTTTACAGCGGGCACTTTAAATATTGGAAAGTGATTGGCTGGGATTATAACACAGGACAATCCTCTGGTGCAGAGCAAGTTATTTCCTTTGGGCCAAAGATATCAATGTCGGCTCCTATTGCTTCTCTGTAAAGATTGTACCAGTGTATTAAAGAATCATAGTTTTGTATTCTTCGTATAAGGCTCTGGCAGTGTCCGTAGCCCTATTCTGTAAACGCAACGAGTCCCTGTTCTGTTTACAATCTAACTTGGTGCCTGACGCACAAGGAGATAAAATGGCATTGCCCAGGGTTACAAGTAGCTGGCACTGGGATTAAATCAGGGTATGCTCACTACAAAAGCAGTCACAATACTACTGAAATACTTCTTCAGCGTTGAAAACCTGAACCATCTCTTAATTCCAGAGCAGTGAAATAATGGAAACTATGAAGTCATGTGTATGAAACGCTTTACAATGCGTTGCAGGCCTCTCAGCGAAATGGTTAAGTCCAATTTGTCCTAAAATTTACCATAACAGGCTCACTTTAAAGGTTTCATGGAATTTTGGCTATCTTTTACTATCGCTGCACAAGCCTGTCATTGGGGAACACAGAGAGAAATAGGAGTTAGGGGGAAGTTATAGAATGCATATATCATCATCATCAATATTATAAATATATATATATATGTGTAGCGCACTTTCCCCACCCCCTGAGAGATGTGTGGCTACGGTGTGTGTGTACATGGTAATACCTGTGGTGCACAGGCGATCTGAGTCTCCGCTGCTGGGAACCTGGGGTATACCTGAGTCGATGTTCGGTCGCCTCCACCTGTACAGGATTCTATGATGTAGAATAACCCCGTTACAGGACCTGCATACAATAAAACACACACTTATGAACGATAACAGTTTTACTGAACATAAATAACCTAGGATATATATACTGTATATACCACCAATCAGGCCACGCACGGCCGTACCCTCCAATGCTCCGCTCCCCCACACAAGGTGTGTGTGACAGCGCTGCCCCACTATAGTGATTGAGTTGGTGCACTGATGCGTTGGGTACCTGCCGGGTGATGCCACACCCGGGCGCTGATGCCACGATGCTGGGATCCACGGATCCAATGCTGATACTGAAAAGCCTCCGCCTCTACGTTGGATGGGTCCCTCATGGATTGCACCACTGTAAACAATGTCTTTATTAATGTTGGGCGATCTGTGTCTTGGACCACAGGCCGCAGCCACCGCGCGGCGTCTCCCTGTGTCCCTAACACTAATATTGCTAACCAGGGCAGGGTCCCTATCTGAGGGGCAAGCACATATCGCAGCCACAAACTATGTGGGAGTCAGGGCCTAGCTGGGGCATAATAGGGGGTATCTGACCTAGTGCAGATGCCACTGACATCTGCACATATAACTTACTCCTTCCTTGTCACAGCTCCAACTGCCACTCTCCTAACTGTCAGCTCACACATCAAGCACACCCAAACTTCCAATCTCCCCTCAGGAGATTCTAGCAGCCCTATTGGCTGTACTGTGTCATGTGTTGTGCAGCCCATGGGGCTGCTGGAACCTTTGCATGCGCGAACCTTTTCTGCGCATGCGAGCACACAAACAAAATGGCGACACCCTTACCGGCTACCCACCTGCAGCGGAGGTGAGGAGAGCTAAAGGGAGGACCGGACTACATCAGTGTGTGTATTTGTATATCTCATCCCAAGCCCACGTCTCCCCACTGCTGGATGAAGCCTCCCCAATAATCTCCCAGGTGCTGTGGTTACAGCCTCTCTTCTCCACGTCGCTCCCACACATTTTCTCACTGCATCCTCCCATCTTACTTTTGGGCGTCTTGGTCGTTTAATCTCTCTTGGAATCCAGTGGGGTTCCATGTTTGTCCAACGATGTGTCCAGCTTACCGCCATTTTTATTTCTTCACCGTTTTGATGATGTCACAGACATATTTATTTGTAATTTTAAAATATGCCTGGTTGAAGGTGACCTGAGACTTTTTGGCTTATGTTCAATCGGACACTTCTCCCTGTACTAACATTATGTGGGTCATTTATTAAAGTCCACCAGCTGCACAACTGGAGCAAGACTGATTTATCAATGGAGAATTCCAGTGGTGTCAATATTTTTCCTTGATAAGTAGGGTGCAGGTTTTTTGTGTCCCACTTTTGCAGCCGGCAGACTTTGATGAATGATAAATGGCCAATTAACTACGTGAAAAAGGGCTGTATTCATTACATCTCATGAAATCAGCAATTATTTTGCTTTCTGGCATGAATGGGGTTAATACAAGACTTGTGTTGAATAAAGCAGTGTGTCACTTCAAACTTTACAATGGAGGATAAATCAAAATCGTTAAGCCAAAGCCGAACAAATTTTCTTTTAATCGCTGTTATAAAATTAAGACGACAGCTGTCACTCAAAGCCCTGCATATCAGTGACTCAACCAGCATTTATACACCTGGACAGAGGGATTACTGCCCAATCCCGCCCTTCCACTGGTCTTCTGAGCTACAAACATTCTTTCCGGTCTCAGGGAAACCGCCCACCGACTGCCACAATGTGAGAAGCTGAAGTGGTTACTGAAAGTGAAATGAAATGGCTTGTCATTCTTAGCTGAAAAATAGTTAGTAATAGCAGTAATAACATGTTTGTATCTTTAGCAGTCAGGTAAGCACATGCCTTAGTTTTAAATCTCACCTCAGGCCCTGTACTGTCCATCAAATTCGCACCTTGTAATTAACCCCTTTATGGGTTAAACACCAGCAACTAGGCCCGAGTTTGAGTGAAACCGCAATGATTAATAAATTATGCTAACTTTGCACAAAATGTTATTTATGATTATTTTTAATCTGCCTTCATTATCCTGAAATCCTTCTGCTTTTTGCAATCTATTAGGACAGCGGTTCGCAGCTCCAGTCCTCAAGGCCCCCCAACAAGTCAGCTTTTCAGGATATCCCTGCTTCAGCACAGGTGGCTCAATCAGTCCCTGCTTCAGCACAGGTGGCTCAATCCGATTGAGCCACCTGTGCTGAAATAGGGATATCCTTAAAACCTGACCGGTTGGGGTGTCCTGAGGGCTGGAGTTGAGAACCCTGCCTTACAGCAGGGGGGCGCAAACTTTTTTCCCTTCGCCCCCCCTGCCAGTGTTCACCTCACCACCGCGCCCCTTCTCTCCCCCATTTACCTCGGCTCCGGCATCATTTGACGCCGCGTTGCCATGGCCATGTGTGTGAAGCCAAGGTGAGTAAAGGTTTACAGAGGCCCAGCAGCTCCCCCGGCACTTAATTTAAGTGCCTTCGGGAAGCGCGCGGGGCCTCTGTAATCCGTGCGCCCCCCCGCAGGCAGTCTTGCGCCCCCCATGGGGGACGCGCCCCCCAGTTTGCACACCGCTGCTTTACAGGGTCCTGATCTTGCCGTAAATATGGGTGAAAGCTGAACCAGAGAGATTTGGATAAATCTAGTGGTGTCTTTGCTGCACTTTTTATCTGGGACAGTAGTAAAAAATACCTCTTTGCAATTCCTTTTTGATTGGGCATCAAAAATGTGATCCCGATCAAACTACCCACTGATGCAATTGATCAATAAGCTAATAAATGACTTGTGGAGGATCATCTTAGCGATAAGAACACTGCCTTTGTAGTGGGGGAACCGTGCCCTGAATCCCAGTGTCCGGGAACTGCATCGACTTGAATGGTAGTTACCGCCAGATCGGGTGTGATGACCTGCGTCGTGGCTTCACGACTTCTGGTCAGTGCCTTGGGGCAAGTCATTGTATCTGCCTGTGCCTTGGGCAGCAACATTACATGGCCAACTCTATAGTTCAGAGACTCGTTGCAAAACACCAAGTACACCATGAGTGCTGAATAAGCCAAAAAAAGAAATATGCTTTATTAAGGATTTACAGCTCCACCTGCTTTTTAGAGAAAAAAACACATTCATTTTACAGTGGCTCTTTACATTTTCTTTATATCTTAAATGTCGTAGACAGATTTCTATGTTAGGGTGCAAACACTATGACCCCTATTAGTTTTTTTTTTTTTTTTTTTAACTTACGCGCTGTATCACTACTTTTTGTAAAGGCAATGTAAGCACTGTACACAACACATGTATATATTATATCAGCATATGTCATAATCATCCCCAGCCCTTGTCTCCCCACTGCTGGACGAAGCCTCCCCAATGATCTCCCAGGTACTGCGGTTACAGCCTCTCTTCTCCCCGTTGTCCCAACACATTTTCTCATTTCATCCTCCCATCTTACTTTGGGTCATCGTCTCGGTCTTTTGATCTCCCTCAAGTACTATCATGGCCAACAATTGTAATATCTTCTTGCAATATGTCGATATGGCCTACCGCCATTTTCATTTCTTCACCCTTGTGATGTCACTGGCTTTTGTTTGGTTTCAAACCCATTCGTTCTTTTTCCTGTCTCTCCGGGTAATACCCAGCATGCACCTCTCCAAACGTCTTTGTGTAATACCCAGCATGCACCTCTCCATACGTCTTTGTGTAATACCCAGCATGCATTTCTCCATACCTCTATGAGTTGTCTGAAGCTTTTAAATGATCTCCACATTCCGGGTCCAAGTTTCCCATCCATACATGAGCACGGGCAGAATATACTGGTCCAACACCTTTCCTCTTGAGGCACAGTGGAAGGTTCCCTTATTAGTCTGTATATGCAAGCATGTATGTTTAAGTTTTCAGTAATCATTGCCTTCAAGGCAATGACTGACACCTTTGTCTCATAGATCTGTATCAAACAGAATGATCATCACTAAAGGTGTTGCCATGAAAGACGGCCATTATGGTTTGAAGGCAAGCAGGTCACTGGGGACAATAACAAGTTTCACCTCCGCTCTCATTTAGACTTAAGACACTTACTGATTTGACACATCTAACCTTTCTTCACAACAGCTGTATAATTATCCTCTTCACAGCCAGGGGCTATTTGAAAATGGCTGCTGCAACTCACACACATTACATGGTGATCCCGCCCATTCTTTCCGGCATTTTTGAAACGTCTGAGAAATTGTTGATTTGCAGGTTTAAAAAATAAACAAAAAAAACATTACTTCTCTGTTTTTCATGTGAATGGTCTCAAAATTCACCCGGAAATTCATCATATATTCAACAAATGTTTGTTGACATTAAGCCACAATATTCGCAGTTGGTGATTTCATATCAACGCACATTTTTGTATGTGTACAACTATACTTTTATACTTGCCCCTCTCTCTAAGGTAGAGAGTCTATGAGGAGTCAGAAGACACAGCCACAAGTTCATATCATTAACCCCCCATTGGGGCTGTTTGTGGACTTCCATCTATTGCCTGTCCAAACAGTAGTCAGGTTCTTAAACAAATCCGAGAGTATAGTTGACCGGTGCATCAGAAGTTGATTATATCCCATAAACATATGTTTCTCCGCTAGGACCACTGCACTGTATCTTAAGTATTAGTACAGCATCCCTTGCCAAGGATAAGGGACTAGTACCTAATGCTCACTGGCACACATATGTAGTACACAGATTGTCCCATATAAAGCTGACTTGATAACATAAGCCCACAGGAATAACTCGCTGTTTGATTGCAAGGTCCTTCAGTGCAGTCCAGGAAAGATGCAGAAAAGAGGCAGCGCACTGCCAAAAAAGCAGGAGGAGGCGCACAGATAAATTAGAGTAATTTATTCCATAAATGGATCAAACTTGACCCCTAGAGTAGCAACAAAAACACACCTATGCGTTTCGCGCCGTATGCCCTTTATCAAGGTGTTGATTGTCCTTGTTCTTTTCGGCGCCTTTTTTCTCCACCTTAACCAACAGACAGAATAAGATATTTATATACTTGCCAATCCAAATCTAAATCTTATTCTTTGTCGCTACACTAAATGTCTAACTAACAGATGCAACCTACATATATGACGCTGAAACTCACATCTGGAAGTTCCTTAAGCACTTCCAGCGAACTCACCGAAGCCTGAGCCGTTGACTCACTTCTACCAGCCCAACTTGCCAGGGCTGAGCCTTTGGTATCCCCAGGCCCAAGTATGCTCATCTGAGCGTGGCAGGTGTCAGGTACCTATGCCTGGGCCACACATGCTTCACCCTGATCTGATTGTGGTGTGTTCCCCACTTATACTCCCACAGAACCTTTGCCCCTTCCCTATCCTGCTTCCAATCGCTCTATTCTAAAGCAAAGGACAGCCCAAACTCGCTGTACAATGCCATTTACCACTAATGCCCCTCACTTCTTCCACCTCATACTCCAGGCATACCTTGCCCGGGATGACAGGAATCCCTTTAAGAGGGGAGTTCGATGAATGAAGTCTGCTTTTGCAGAGCGGTTTTTGTTCCCAGTTGTTAAATCAGATATTAGTTATAGGGCAAGGAATTTGAGGTTGGCGTTTGAGCATGAGAAAGTGGAAAGAAGAAAACCGCTAAAGGGGGTGTCTCTTAGTTGTATGGATGGGCTCTGCCCTATGACAATTTGGGAGTTTCTGCACTGGGAGTGGTTCCTAAGAAGAATATGGGCACATATCGCCTATTCACCATTTGGCAGTAAGCTGTGGCCGGAGCTGGAGATGTCTAACAACATTCTGGAGTTGTTTACCGACAATGCAGGAACAGTGTGCTTTGGGGCATATTTCAAAGGGTGCTGATGCATGTAAAGATGGCCAAAGGTTTGGGTGGAGGAAGATCTAATAACAAACGTAACATTCTTGGTGTTGTTTCAAGTAGTGGGGGCATTTGAACTGAGGCGAGCAGCATGCTAACAAACATGTTTTGTTTCAATCATACATGGGTGTAGGTTCAGCGAGTAATAGGTTCATGGCTAGCTCTCCCTTTGTCTCCCCTCCGTAGGAGGTTTATTCTGATTTGCCTATCTTTTACATTCATTTGAGGCTAAGCATGTCCCTGATGAGGTAAACAGTATAGCTCATCGCTGTCTCGTTTTAAGATCTCTTTTTTGTTCAGGCTCCTGTCTCCGGAGTCAGAAGCGGTTTGGTGTGAATGTCCGGACCTCTTGAGGAGTCTGGGTGCAGAAGAGTGCTGGACTCATTAGGGGCATAGCGCTGGGCGGCTTACATGGGTGCTTGGGTGGAACAGGGGAGAATTCTTGAAGGGTATTGGGGAGGCGGTTGGTAAAGAGGATAACGTGGGGCTCATGGTAGCCTTCATATTGTTGCGGCTGGAGCGGTGGTTCATAACCTGCTTGATATCAGAGACATTACTTAAAATTCTAGGTAAGGCGCATATTTTGGGGTTTGAAGAAAGGTAAGGCTGCTGAGGTGAAGAGGCGCCCCGTAGCACCAAAAGCTACATTTGCCCTTATTGGGCAATTTCTTCAGATTTCCTTGGAGATCCACTGTTTAATGTTCCTATTTTATTTAGATTCTCTTCCCTGCAGGGTTTGGATTTGTGGTGACTTCTACTGTATGTACATTGGGCTGAAAGGATATGTCAAATACACCAGTCATGACCCATCAGCTGAAAGCACTCCACTTCCTTATCTCATATGCAGTGTAATGAGCAAATATTAGAGATGCATTGCTTTATTACAGAACTCATGCTGCTAAGCACATGTCAACCACAGCCAAGAGGACACATCACTGAAAAACTCCCGAAAAACAGCATTCCTCCTGATCATTACCCATGCCTGGCATGTGGCAGGGCGATTAGTATCTTCAAATAACTTTCTGTTTGGCATGGAGGACATTATGTACAAATGACAGATCTGAATTGATTTATGCGGAGTACTAATTTAATAAGTAAAACATACATCTATATCTCTAACCATAACATTTAGTATTGAATTACGCTATGGGGCATGCGCTTCTGTTTTTTTGTTTTATAGATTTCATTGGAATTGGTAATTCCTTAAAGGAGCAGCTGTGACTCCAGGGATTTATCCAACTAGCCTATATCCTTTTTATAAACACCTCTTGGACGTTTTATTTCATGGACTTTTATTTTGTTCATACGTTTTGTTTATTTGGGAATTTTCTGATGATAGAATAGATAGATAGATAGATAATATACATTTTAAGTTATGGTGGGTGAAAAGGGCGACAAAAAACCTCCACCGTTTGCATATCGCTAATAAAGAATATCACTTGTGAGCACATTCACATGTCTTATACAGGTCTGCACCCCTGCCTTTCAACCATTATCCCCAGCATACAGTGCTCCCACTGCAGCGAGGGATTCTGGGAAATGACATGCAAATCAGCACACAATGTGTCACCTTTTGCCTGAAATCTATATACATGGAACCCATATAAGCAAATGCTCTGCTGTTCACACAGCTATTAAGCACAGCATGGGATTAGATGCAAAGCCAGTCAAACCACTCACAGACATGTTTCAACCTTAATGGGTCTCATCAGTGTGAGGTTGGTTGTACTAGCTTTGCAATTTTCAAGCTTGGTAGGTTTACCATACACATTTTAAGTTATGGGGGATGGAAAAGGCGACAAAAAACTCCACCATTAGCATATAGCCAATGAAGAATATATCACTTGTGAGCACATTCACATGTCTTAGACAGGTCTGCAACCCTTCCTTTCAACCATTATCACCTAGCATACAGTGCTTCCACTGCAGCAAGGGATTCTGGGAAATGACATGCAAATGATCACACCATGTCACCTTTTGCCGGAAATCCATTTTGACATGGAACCCTTATAAGGTAATAATCACTGTTAACTGTAAGCTAGGTGATAATGGTTGAAAAGCAGGGTTGCAGACCTGTCTAAGACATGAATGTGCTCACAAATGATATTCTTTATAGACTAATATATATATATATATATATATATATATATATATATATATACAGTGTTCGACAAATCACCCAAAAATTTACTCGCCAAACAAAAAAATCTACTCGCCACCTAGTCCCACCCCCAACCCCGCCCTAGTCCCGCCCCCAGGCAGAGGGCGACAGAGAGGGTGACAGAGAGAGGGAGAGGGCGACAGGGAAAGGGCGAGGGCGACAGGGAAAGGGTGAGGGCGACAGGGAAAGGGTGAGGGCAACAGGGAGAGGGTGAGGGCGAGAGGAGAGGTTGAGGACGACAGGGAGAGGGTGAGGGCGAGAGGGTGAGGGTGACACAGTGTGAGGGTGACACAGGGAGAGGGTGACACAGGGCGAGGGTGACTCAGGGAGAGGGTGACACTGGGAGAGGGTGACACAGGGAGAGGGTGACACAGGGATAGGGTGACACAGGGAGAGGGCGACAGGGAGAGGGTTTGGTGACAGGGAGAGGGTGAGGGTGACAGGGAGAGGGTGAGGGCGACAGGGAAAGGGTGACACAGGGAGAGGGTGACATAGGGAGTGGGTGACAGAGGGAGATGGTGACACAGGGAGAGGGTGACACAAGCAGAGGGAGAGGGTGACACAGGGAGAGGGAGAGGGTGACACAGGGAGAGGGTGACACAGGGAGAGGGTGACACAGGGAGAGGGTGACACAGGGCGAGGGCGACAGGGCAAGGGAGACACAGGGAGAGGGTGACACAGGGGTAGGGTGAAACAGGGAGGGGGTGACACAGGGAGAGAGGGAGAGGGTGACACAAGGAGAGGATGACACGGAGAGGGTGACACAGGGAGAGGGTGACACAGGGCGAGGGCGACAGGGAAAGGGTGACACAGGGAGACGGAGACACAGGGAGAGGGTGACACAGGGAGGGGGTTACACAGGGAGAGAGGGAGAGGGTGACACAGGGAGAGGGTGAGAGGGTGACACACTCACAGACACACACTCACAGACACATACACACAAACACTCACAGACACACACACTCACAGACTCACACACACTCACAGACTCACTCGCACACACACAAACACTCACACAAACACTCACAGACACATACACTCACAGACACATACAGTCACAGACACATACACTCACAAACACACACACACACAAACACTCACAGACACACAAACACACACACCCATACAAACACAAACACTCACACACAAACACACAAACACACACCCACACAAACACTCACAGACACACACACTCACTCACCGACACCCACACCCACACTCACAGACACACACACACACACACTCACACAAACTCACAGACACACTCACAGACACACTCACACTCACACCCACACTCACAGACACTCACAGACACACACTCACAGACACTCACAGACACTCACAGACACACCCACCCACACTCTCACAAACACACACCCACACTCTCACAAACACACTCACAGACACCCACACCCACACTCAAAGACACATACACACTCACAGACACACACACACCCCCACACTCTCACAAACACACACTCACAGACACACACACCCACACTCACAGACACACTCACCCACACTCACAGGCACACTCACCCACACTCACAGACACACTCACCCACACTCACAGACACACTCACCCACACTCACAAACACACATACACACACTCACAGACACACACTCACAGACACACACACCCACACTCACAGACATACTCACAGACACTCAGACACACACTCAGACACACACTCACTGGGTGGGTGACTGGGTTGGTATTCATTGGAAGGGAGGGGGCCCACCTGTTCCTCCAGCGCCTGCTTGTCCTCCACATGCCAGGGGATCGGGCAGCCAGCTTGGTGGGGTGTCGGGCAGGAGTTGCGGGAGGATCGGGGGGCCAGCGGGAGGATCGGGGGGCCAGCGGGAGGATCAGGGGGCCAGCGGGAGGATCGGGGTGCCAGCGGGGGGATCGGGGGCCAGCGGGGGGATCGGGG
>WSYH01013082.1:0-17690 GCA_036426205.1 Ascaphus truei
CTAACCCTAACCCTAATCCAACCCTCACTTTTAACCCTAACCCTAACTCCACCCACTTTTAAGCCACTCCCACTTTTCTATTAAGCCCCGCCCACTTTTCTATTAAGCCACACCCATTTTTAAGCCCCTCCCACCGTTTTTAAGCCACTCCCACCGTTTTTAAGCCCCTCCCACTTTTCTATTAAGCCACTCCCACTTTTCTATTAAGCCCCGCCCACTTTTCTATTAAGCCACACCCATTTTTAAACCCCTCCCACCGTTTTTAAGCCACTCCCACCGTTTTAAGCCCCTCCCACTTTTCTATTAAGCCCCCCCACTTTTCTATTAAGCCACACCTATTTTTAAGCCCCACCTACCTATTTTTAAGCCCCTCCCACCGGTTTTAAGCCCCTCCCACTTTTCTATTAAGCCCCACCCACTTTTCTATTAAGCCACACCCATTTTTAAACCCCTCCCACCGTTTTTAAGCCCCTCCCACCGTTTTTAAGCCCCTCCCACTTTTCTATTAAGCCCCTCCCACTTTTCCATTAAGCCACACCCATTTTAAGCCCCTCCCACTTTTCTATTAAGCCACACCCATTTTTAAGCCCCTCCCATCGTTTTTAAGCCACTCCCACTATTCTATTAAGCTCCGCCCGTTTTTCTGTTAAGCCACGCCCATTTTTAGGCCCCTCCCACTTCTCTATTAAGCCACTCCCACTTTTCTATTAAACCACACCCATTTTTACGCCACTCCCACTTTTCTATTAAGCCCCTCCCACTTTTCTATTAGGTCACACCCATTTTTAAGCCCCTCCCACTTTTCTATTAAGCCCCGCCGATCCCCGTCTCCTCTGCGCGCGCGCACGTCAGCCCTCTCCTTCTGCTCCTGGGTCTGGGCGCGTGCCACACGGAGGCGCACCAGCCTCTTAAAGCCATTGGATCCTCTCACCTATATATACCTGGCTATATACCTGGCAGGTTTACTGACTCGTCGGCTGAGCATAGAACCAGTTGTTCTTCTTACTCTCTGCCTCCCTAGTCCTGTTTTGTCTTGTCTTTCAGTCTTCCCGTGTACCGAACCGGCTTCCAATACGACTCTCCGCACCTCTGACACCCTGAACGTGGCTTCCGGCAATTTCGACTCTCCGCACCTCTGGAATCCCGAACTCGGCATACGGTAAAACTATTACGTCTCTCTCTCTAACCCCGGACTTGGCTAAACAGCACCCACTATCATCCATACCTCTCCTGCCCCGACCCAGGACTCCCAGACCATTCTACACTCAAGACGTGCCCTCGTGGCTGTGGGTGGCGTTATATTCATTCCCACCTCAGCACCGTGGTCCCGCCTCATTTGGGGTGAGCTCGACCTGACATTATGCTCAGCCCAACAAACATGGACCCCGCTGAGGTGGAGCGTACTTTAACTTCCCACTCCAATCTCTTCGCAAGGCTAGAGACTTATCTGGAACAAAATGATTGGCGGATGGATTTGCTTCAGCAGAGCCTTCATTCCTTTACCGTTCAAGCCCGAGCTTCCAGTCTGGGACCTGTGCCAATGGCCGCTACGTACTCGGCCACAGTCTTCGCATCCCCTCTGTCTGCTATGGAACCCCGAATTCCTGCCCCCAACCGCTACGCTGGGGACCTCCAAAGATGTAAGGGCTTCCTTAATCAATGTTTTATCCAATTTCAACTCTCTCCCTCTCGTTTTGCCTCCTCAACTTCTAAGGTCGCCTATATCATGGCTCCTCTCTCCGACGAGGCACTGGCCTGGGCTTCCCCCATTTGGGAACGACAATCGCCCATCACCCAGGACATCGACCGCTTCGCCCGTGAGTTCCGAAGGGTCTTTGACACACCTAGACGGCAGTTAATGGCAGCTTCCTCTCTCCACCATATAACCCAGGCAGATCGCTCAGTCGCCCGGTACGCTGTGGAGTTCCGCACCCTTGCTGCCGAGACGGGATGGAACAATGAAGCACTATCTTCGGCGTTCTGGCAGGGTCTGTCGGAGTCCCTAAAGGATGAGCTGGCGGTGCAGGAATGTCCCACTGACCTAGAGGATTTGATCGACCTTTGCATTCGGGTGGACCAACGTCTGCAGGAGCGGAGAACTGAACGCTCTTGTTATCGTCAATGGGTTTCAAGGCCTCTCGCCCCATCGTTTGTGCCTCCAGCCCCCTGTGGATGTCCCGGAAGCAATGCAATTAGGAGGGAATAAGCTGTCCGCTGCCAAGAAACAACGCCGGCGCAGTGCAGGTCTCTGTATGTACTGTTGCAATTCCGGTCACTTGGTGCCCCAGTGTCCCTACAAGCCGGGAAACGCCAAATCCCAATGAGATCCCAGGGAGTCTCGTTGGGAACACTACCTCTCTCCCCCATCATCAAGGATGTCCTTCCCACCAGGATCCTACTGCCAGTAACGCTGTCTGGAGAGGGGTTTCATATTCAAGCACCGGCATTCCTGGACTCCGGCTCCGCAGGCAATTTCATCGATCAAGCCTTTGCTAGACAGAACAATATTCCACTTACCAGCAAGGGGATTCCAGTGGGCCTGGAGGCCATTGATGGTCGACCTCTACAGCCTGCCTTCATCACGCTACAGACGGTGCCTCTCCTACTACAGTTCGTTGGGGTTCATACGGAGACCATTACCCTCAATGTCATCCACACTCTCTCCGTCGAGTTGATTCTGGGCCTTCAACTTCATAATCCTCACATCGACTGGACCAACCGGGAACCCATCCAGTGGGGTGCTCAATGTGCCCGGACCTTTGGAGGTTTGCGCACCCTGCCAGAGGAGGTCAACTCCTTGCCTACGGTATATTTGGAATTCCGCAATGTGTTTGACAAAGCACGATCCGAGGTACTACCCCCGCACCGACCTTTTGATTGTCCGATCGACCTCCTGCCAGGGGCAGTTCTTCCCAGGGACTAAGGCCATGAACACTTACATTGCAGAGAATTTGGAGAGGGGTTTCATCCGAAAATCTTCCCCAGTTGGAGCGGGCTTCTTTTTTGTAAAGAAAAGGGATGGGTCTCTTCGTCCATGCATCGATTACCGAGGCTTGAATAACATCACGCGCAAAAAACGCAACCCGCTGCCTTTGATTTCGGAGCTGTTCGACCGCCTGCAAGGGGCAACCATTTTTTCCAAATTGGACTTAAGAGGCGCCTACAATTTGGTTAGGATACGTGAGGGGGACGAGTGGAAGACTGCATTTAACACCCATGACAGCCATTATAAATACCTGGTCATGCCGTTTGGCCTGTGCAACGCACCAGCAGTCTTTCAGGACTTTGTCAATGAAATTTTCCAGGACATTCTTAACAAATTTCTTATCGTTTACCTAGACGACATCCTAATCTTTTCTAAGTCAGTCCAGGAACACATTAAACACGTTCAGCAGGTGCTGTTACACCTCCAGGAGAACCATCTCTCTGCGAAATTGGAAAAATGCCAATTCCAGCTGAAGTCCGTGGCGTTCCTGGGATACATTATCTATGACTCCGGGTTCACTATGGATCCAGCAAAACTAAAGGCCATCCTGGACTGGCCCCGTCCAACCACCCTTAAAGCCGTGCAACGCTTTTTAGGTTTTGCTAACTACTACCGTCGCTTCATTCGCAATTTTTCCACCACGGTATCTCCCATCACCGCTCAAACCAAGAAAGGTGCAGATCCCGCTTCATGGTCCGAATCTGCCATCCTGGCATTTAATCTCCTCAAGAAGGTGTTCGTATCTGCCCCGATCCTCACCCACCCACCCAGACCCTAATATTCCATTTACCCTGGAAGTGGATGCCTCTGACATTGGGGCTGGCGCCATTCTGTCCCAAAGGACTTCCCCCTTAGCCAGATTACACCCATGTGCCTTCTTTTCTAAAAAAAAAAATCTTCTGCAGAACGGAATTATGACGTCGGTAACCAGGAGCTCTTGGCTATCAAGTTGGCGTTGGAAAAATGGAGACACCTCTTAGACGGCACGGAAACTACCATAACCATCCTCACAGACCATAAGAACCTCCTCTACTTAGAAGGGGCACGTCGATTCAACTCTCGACAAGCCCGCTGGGCATTATTCTTCTCCCGGTTCAATTACTTCATCTCCTTCGTTCCCGGCTCCAAAAACCTGAAGGCGGATGCCCTGTCTCGACAGTTCCTTGCAGAGGATAAATCTGAAGAGCAGCTAGAGACGATAATTCCCTCCAAATTTATCGTATCCGTCAACTCGTTCGATATCTTGGACAAGATCCGATCCGAGCAATCACAGTCGCCTATGGAGCTCAAGGTTCCGGAGGGAAGGCTCTACACTGCACCACAACATCGCAAGAGAGTCCTCGAGTGGTGCCATTCCTCTAAATCGGCAGGACACCCAGGGATACGGAAGACCAACGACCTTGTCCAGCGAACCTTCTGGTGGCCAAGGATGTCTAAAGATGTGGAAGAGTTTGTAAAGGCGTGTGGTACATGTGCTCGCAACAAAGTACCCCGGGTCAGACCAGCAGGCCTTCTTCTTCCATTACCCATCCCAGATTGGCCTTGGAACCATATTTCTGTGGATTTTATCGTAGAGCTCCCAACCTCCAAAGGAATGAATACTATTCTCGTGGTAATTGACCGCTTTTCCAAACAGACGCACCTTGTTCCATTAAGGGGCCTTCCAAATTCCTCCAGGCTTGCGGACGTTTTCATTCAGGAAATCTTTCGTCTCCATGGAGTGCCATCAACCATCATTTCAGACCGAGGGTCGCAATTCATTACAATTCTCCTCTGGATACCACCCACAGACCAATGGGCAGACGGAGAAAGCCAACCAAAACCTGGAACAATACCTTCGATGTTTCATTACTGATCCACAGGATGACTGGGTGGATCTGCTTCCTTGGGCCGAGTTTGCTCTCAACTCCCTTCGTAATGACTCCAATCAAGAATCTCCCTTCTTTATAAATTTTGGCTTTCATCCTTCCCGCTTACCCTTCTCCTCCCTATCCTCGGGGGTTCCAGCGATCGTCAAACGTATCTCCCGCCTGAAGGACTTATGGAGGAGGATTCAGGAAAACTTGAAGGTGGCTACTGGGAGACAGAAACTCCAAGCAGATCGCCTCCGACGCCAGGTTCCAGAATTCGCTCCAGGAGACAGGGTATGGCTTTCTTCCAGGAATATACGTCTAAAGGTTCCTACTATGAAGCTGGAACGCAAGTTCCTCGGTCCCTTTTCTGTGGTTAGGAGGATTAATCCTGTGATTTATCATCTGTGCCTTCCACCCTCTATGAGGATTCCTCCGGTCTTTCATATATCCTTGCTAAAACCAGCATTTCAGAGACCTCGTTTTTCCAAGACCACTTCTCCTCCACTCCCTCTGCTGATTCAAGGCCAACAGGAGTACGAGGTCCAGTTTATCCTGGATTCTAGGATCTCCAGAGGAGGAGTACAGTACCTGGTCCACTGGAGAGGGTTCGGACCTGAGGAACGCTCGTGGGTTCCCCACCGAGATCTCCACGTGCCTCGACTCGTCCAGGCTTTCCACTGTAGGAATCCCTCCAAGCCATGCCATGGATGCCAGGAGGTCGCCCCTGAAGGGGGGGGATACTGTAATGAACGGGGAGTCACGCCGCTCTCGGCATGCTCCTCACTTACCCGCAGTTCTGCCGGTACCTTCCGCGCCTCACACGGATCCTCCCGCCGGGACGCCAATCCCCATCTCCTCTGCGCACGCGCACGTTAGTGCTCTCCTTCTGCTCCTAGGTCTGGGCGCGTGCCCGGTCACGCGCCCGCAGGCGCAGCCACGTGGAGGCACGGCCACACGGAGGCGCACCAGCCTCTTAAAGGCACAGTACCTGTTTCCAATGCTGCAATCAAATGCAGCCTTTACTACTGGGCTCTATAGCCCCTCCTCCAGGAGCCCTTATGGACCTATCCCTGTCACAGCCTGGGTCATCCACACCCCCCCACCTGGCTACGTTGCCATTGGATCCTCTCACCTATATATACCTGGCAGGTTCACTGACTTGTCGGCTGAGCATAGAACCAGTTGTTCTTCTTACTCTCTGCCTCCCTAGTCCTGTCTTGTCTTGCAGTATTCCTGTGTACCGAACCGGCTTCCAATACGACTCTCTGCACCTCTGGCACCCTGAACGTGGCTTCCGGCAATACGACTCTCCGCACCTCTGGAATCCCGAACTCGGCAAACGGTAAAACGATTACGTCTCTCTCTCTAACCCCGGACTTTGCTAAACAGCTCCCACTATCATCTGTACTTCTCCTGCCCCGACCCAGGACTCCCAGACCATTCTACACTCAAGACGTGCCCTCGTGGCTGTGGGTGGCGTTATATCCATTCCCACCTCAGCACCACGGTCCCGCCTCGTTTGTGGTGAGCTCAACCTGACATCCTGATACCTGCAGCAATCTCCTGCTTCCAGTGGCGTCCACTACTCACAGTTGTACCCGGCTAGGGGGTACTGTTTGTGCTGATATACTGGATGCCCTATATCTCCTGCAGAGGTCTGCATCGTTGTTCCTGTTACCTGCTGCAATCTCCTGCTCCCTGTGGTCTGCACTACTCACAGCTGTACCCGGCTAGGGAGTGCTGTTTTGTGCTGACGCACTGGATTCCCCATCTGTTCCTGTCTTCATTGGAGCACCTTCGCCCAAGCGTCCTGTTGCCGAACCCCAGCATGGATATTGTTTACACAGCCTTCTCCTATCCTGACCCCGGCTTGTCCACGGATTATCCTGCCTTCTCCAGTCCCGACCCTGCTACGTACGACCACGGAATTCGCAACCCGGATCTGGCTTCGTGGTCTAAGGTCGGTTTATATCTATCCCCACCTCAGCCCTGTGGTCCGATCCAGGTTTGTGGTGAGCACGTACGTTACAGCTGAACAGGGAGGTGGTGTTATATCCCCCATTATATGATGTATAACCGTGTGCTCAATATCATTAGCCTTAGGAACTCGCAATTTCTCCGAGTTCCTACAGTATTACAGAGTAACGTAGTACAATGTAATACAGATTCAGTTCAATCCCGCCGCTGCCACCAGTTTATTATAAGCCTGTGACGGTAGCGTCGGACAGGGTTATAATATACACACATATAGCCCTGGTAAGAAATGGGGCTACAGATCTATCCTCCTCCTGGTGTAATTCCTGCTAAGGGCAGGTTGCCAGGAGTTATCATGGGTTTCCCCCACCTCAAGCACTGCCCTGAATGGTGGAGGTAGGTCACCTGACCCTGTGTGGAAGGCAGAGACACAGGGGCGGTGCCTGCCAAGATCATAAAGAGCAGTGCACTTCCTATTTAGTGGTAGTATGTTAAGTGAGTCAAGTTTGTTCAGTCCAACAGTTAAGAGTGTGCTGTGTGATCCTGTCACCTGGCTGGTCCAGGGTGACAACGAAGAGTAAGACATTAATTACAGTTGGGAAGGAGAAGCCAGCAGCCTCTGAGTAGAGCTGATGGAATCATAGTTAGGGAGGTGGACCAATTCCTCTCACCCTGCTTAGGGGGTGAGGGAAGAGCTAGCCCCACCCTGGGTGCCCTTGGCCTATGGTTGTGGCAGGGGAAGAGACCATCCTGAGGGAGAGCAGTCTTGGAGGAGCAGACAGCCTGTACCTGACTGAAAGCACTGCTGCTGTTGTTGCTGTTATTGCTGCTACTGCTGCTGGGTGAATAAAGACCTGCTGCTTTTAAGAAAGACCAACCGTGTGAGACTGGAATCTCTCATCCCTGTGTGGGAACTCTCTGGAGGGATTCCACCCCGCATTCCTGGGGCTCACCAGAGATGGAGGCGCTGCACCACTAGATGAAACAAAGGCATTCACCCCAGAAACCTGATCCTGTCATCCCCCATACCATCATGGGAGACTCAGGCCCTCCTGTTGCCAGCAGGTAAGCACCACATACAGACATGTAGCCAGACCCTAGTACAGATGAGGGGGGACGATCTGCGATTGGCCCAGGGAAAGGGGGCTACACACAAAAAATATTTCACTGGGTTGAACTGAATGCGACTAAGATATAATAAAACATACAGAACACCTACAAGCTCATATTAAACCCCCAATATAACCACAACATATATATAAGCATATAAGTGTCACAGAGGAGTGCTACTGAGCATGACAATATATATTTAAAACCAGAGACAGAACATGAAATACAGACAGAGCTCAATGCACATCCAAATAAACTTATACACGGTACAGTGCCTAAATATATATGTATAGATAGCTTTTGAATAAAATGGTCTTTTAGTTTAACATTTTGGCCAAAGTGTTGTAAGCCCCTGAGCCACTGCCCGGCAGACCACATCTCAAGGGTCCCTAACACTAATATAAATTCTTAATGATTTGTGATCTTCATCCTGGGTCCCAGGAGCAATTCCTCTGGTTGGACCATATCAGGTCAGACCAGGGTTACCGCAGCACCTGAATCCAGCAAGCCAATTGCTTGCCGGTCACCAACTGGGACCGTGGTGAGGTAGAGAATGTCCCAGAGTAAACTCCAAGAAAAACCGATGCTACCAAAATTGTGCACATATATTTTCTATAATAGATCCAAAATATCGCAGGATAGATAAATCCTTAAATGCCCTCCCGTTCAGCGTCCCAATAAGAGATCCATAAAGTTGTATAAATGAGTAAAACTGTGTACATATGACCATCCCACGGGAAGGGGCTAGAGTGTGGTAGGAAGAGCCAAGTGTCTGGTACAGCCGTATCCAGTGTAAGGGAACTATAAGTGGCTTTTTTAATCACTTGGCCCTCCGCCACTGCCTTCACATACCCGGTGTCAGTACACAGTAATAAATCCCCAGCACAAGAGGAGTACTCACGATCTTGACACGCCGGGTTCAAGCTCCCAAATGAAAACAGGCTCCGCTGATCCGGAAATGCGATGACGCGTGCTCCAGCCAATAGTGAAGGTAGATAAAGATAGAGGTATTCAGGCGGTTCACAGCTGCTGTCGGGGCACGAAAACAGCATCCCACACGCAATCAGTTAAAAAGGTTGTTTAATGAGTGCATATACACCAAGAGCCTTCTGCTACAAAGAAAAACTCTGACGAGTTTCGTCCGCAGGTAGGGACTTTGTCAAAGAGTATCTGGTTCTGCCCTGAGTGATGCCTATATAGTGAGACAAGGGTTGTAATTGGGCGTCATCAAATTGTTTGAAAAATCTAACCCACCAGATGAATAATTGGGTAATTACGTCCTGAATGGAGAATTTAGATATTAACCCTGTAAAGGTACTCACTTATAAGGGATCACTGTGGACAATATCCATTGCAGTAGAAAATACATATATAAAAGACAAAGAAAAACCGCACAAAAAAGATTAAAAACAAAGCATGATACTGCCGTCTTAATACATAAATAAACAATGTATAAAACAGTCCACCAGTATCAATGTAGCAAAAAGTGCAACATAAATATTATCCAAAGCATGT
Source organism: Ascaphus truei (assembly GCA_036426205.1). Lineage (NCBI taxonomy): Eukaryota > Metazoa > Chordata > Amphibia > Anura > Ascaphidae > Ascaphus > Ascaphus truei. The sequence goes on from WSYH01013082.1 coordinate 9,439, forward strand.
ATACTAAAAGATTGCAAATCTCAAATTACATACATAATAAAAAGTTATTATTCAATACACAATCTATGATAGAAAATGAAGAATCCAGAATAATGAAAAATCAATATGTAATGATGAATTCACTAAATAAAGATAAATAATCAAAACCCCTAATTTTTTAAAATAAAAATATTGAACATAAATATAAATAAAATGATAACTATATGTATATAAAAATGCTAATAATAGTGGATAAGTTAAATGTAAACAAAAACATATGTTAAACACTAAACCTAAACAATCAATGTATCAATATAATATTAATCAAATAATCATATAAAAATTTACACTAAACTAAAACGTGTTTAAGATCCCACTCAACATTAATGCCAGTGGGATGCAATGTGTTCATAGCATGAATCCAATACATTTCTCTCATATTAAGTTTATTTATTCTATCTCCCCCTCTAGGATGAATACCAACATGTTCCAATCCGGAGAAAGAAAATTTGGAAATATCCCCAAGATCGCAAGATGAAAAATGACGTGAAACTGGATGTAATAGGTCTTTCTTTATAATAAGTCTAATGTGTTCTTGAACTCTAACCCTCAATGGCCTGATAGTACGACCAATGTATGACATTTTACACCCGCAATGTAAATGATAGATCACATAGCTAGTATGACAGTTCATGAAACTACCAATACGATGATTGCCATCACAAGTAGAAATACTTTTAATGGATTTAGCATATTTGCAAACAGAGCACCGCCCGCAGGGGAAAAAACCTTTAGGGATGTTACTCAATTGAGATCTATGAGACATTGTATTAAACAAACTCGGTGAAAGATGAGAACCTAAAGTTTTTGCTTTCTTATAAATAAATCGAGGTCCACCCTGTATAAGGGATGCAATATCCCTATCCAAGGTAAGTATTTTCCAATGTTTATGAAAAATGTCTTTAATCGCTTTAGACTGTCTATTATATATTGAAATAAAAGATGGACACAAGGAATTATCCTCATAATTGTATCGCTTCTTTTTTCTACATGGTTTAGATTTAATAATTTCCTTTCTATCTAAAGAATCTGCATATTTAAATGCTTTAATAATATCTTCATTCTTATAACCTCTTTCTCTAAAATTTCACATATACACAGAATATACACCATATTAATTATTTAGATATTACACTGTTTATTGATAATGAAAAAAATATACAAACGGATATTTTCCGTAAGCCCCAGTCCAAAAATGCTCTTCTGTGTGCAACCAGCTGTCATCCCCCTGCCTTGATTAAGAGTATACCTAAGGTTCAGTTTATCTGGCTTAAACGGATTTGTTCCAACAATGAAATGTTCATGGCTCAGTCAAGTGCTATGGCGGATAATTTTAAAAAGTTTGTTTAATACAATGTCTCATAGATCTCAATTGAGTAACATCCCTAAAGGTTTTTTCCCCTGCGGGCAGTGCTCTGTTTGCAAATATGCTAAATCTATTAAAAGTATTTCTACTTGTGATGGCAATCATTATATTGGTCGTTTCATGAACTGTCATACTAGCTATGTGATCTATCATTTACATTGCGGGTGTAAAATGTCATACATTGGTCGTACTATCAGGCCATTGAGGGTTAGAGTTCAAGAACACATTAGACTTATTATAAAGAAAGACCTATTACATCCAGTTTCACGTCATTTTTCATCTTGTGATCTTGGGGATATTTCCAAATTTTCTTTCTCAGGATTGGAACATGTTGGTATTCATCCTAGAGGGGGAGATAGAATAAATAAACTTAATATGAGAGAAATGTATTGGATTCATGCTATGAACACATTGCATCCCACTGGCATTAATGTTGAGTGGGATCTTAAACACGTTTTAGTTTAGTGTAAATTTTTATATGATTATTTGATTAATATTATATTGATACATTGATTGTTTAGGTTTAGTGTTTAACATATGTTTTTGTTTACATTTAACTTATCCACTATTATTAGCATTTTTATATACATATAGTTATCATTTTATTTATATTTATGTTCAATATTTTTATTTTAAAAAATTAGGGGTTTTGATTATTTATCTTTATTTAGTGAATTCATCATTACATATTGATTTTTCATTATTCTGGATTCTTCATTTTCTATCATAGATTGTGTATTGAATAATAACTTTTTATTATGTATGTAATTTGAGATTAGCAATCTTTTAGTATACATGCTTTGGATAATATGTATGTTGCACTTTTTACTACATTGATACTGGTGGACTGTTTTATACATTGTTTATTTATGTATTAAGACGGCAGTATCATGCTTTGTTATTAATCTTTTTTGTGCGGTTTTTCTTTGTCTTTTACATATGTATTTTCTACTGTCAAAGCGTAGAAATAAAATCAATGAGTCAAGGGTTCAAAAAGTAACAACATGAGTTTATCTGTACCAAGGCACAATTGAGAGAAAATAATTCATAAACGAATTCAGGCCTCTGCCAACATATTGATTGGTATCAAATTTTTATACATTTCAAAATGAGTAATACACCCCTTAAGGGGGCTGGCTTAGAGATAAAAAATATATGATGACTTATACAAAAAGACATATTGATACCTAAATATGCTGCATATGCTATATTCTTATCGATAATTTACCATAATGTGGGCCTCTTAACCTTTTGACATAAGGGAGTTACTCTGTCCAGCCCTGTATGCACTGTAGCTGTCAGATAACAGAGCCTAAGGTCAGCAGGAATATCTAAGACAGGGAAACCCCTTACAAATGCATTTTCAATTCTTGCATGCCTTGTAGGAATTACACAAGGGTGAGTTACATCTAGGAGCGATACTCTGCAGAATCAAACATTCACAGATCATACACGAATAAACGGATTGGCATACATACAAGCAAACACTCAAAATGGCGGTTAGGCCAAAATGGAGGTGATGATAGCCACACACATTATCTCAGTCTTCACAGTCCTCTCTTTTTATTCTTTAAAACATAGTCTTTTAAGGATAATTCAGATAAAACTCAGAAGCGTTGCACTGGCCTGGAGGGCCCCAATTTGCATGGCTTTGATAGTTCTGGAAACTCACAGAGCTGCTGGCTATCATATCAGCTAGGTTGGTCTTTCTGCCATCATCTTCATCTGTATTCCATTGAGGAGGACTGACTTTTCCTTCTGAGATGACGTCTTCCGTAGTGTCGTCTGTGATCAGTGGCATGGCCTGGGTAGAGGGTGTTACACACCTTTGCAGTATAGATTTACTGCACATGACAGTCATACAAAACAATCAGAACTGCAAGCACACAGACAAATCCATTCATCAGTTTCGCTTCTAGAAAAACCAACCAACTTGGTAATTCCTAACAGAACCCACCTCTTATCTCCACCTCTCCTTAATCACTCCTGTATCTCTGCAATCTTCTCTAGCTCATGCTCAATCTTACCACTTTAATCTCTAATAAAAACACAACATTGCTCTTTAACTCGGACACATACGCTAAAATATAGTCCAGAGCCATTCTATTCTGTAGGGCCATTAATCTAATCTGTACCTGTTCTTGATTAAGTAAATTAATAGATGTAGTTGTATGATTGAGGACATCATCCAGTACATCTGTAAGTACATTGAACCTGTCATATAGCAGCCCAACTCCTACATTAGGAAATAAGCTAGCCCAAAATTGTTCTTTCCATAGACTACTTTTCAACCCCTGTGTGTTGGAAGTGGTTCTGCTATTCCTGATCCTGCCAGTGGGTAATTATCTAGTCATTGTAAAGGCAGGTACAATTGTAACTAGATAGCAAGACCCCGTCCAACCACATGGTAATACTCTGTAGGCCCATTTTCCACAAAGCCAATACACTCCCCTAGGTAAACTAGAATTTGTGCAAGCACTTTTTACTATCTTAATTAAAGCTGAAAAATTAAGGCCACATCCTCCCTGTAAATTTTTAGTTCCAGGCTGTAAATATATGTTTATACAAGTTTCATTGGTTGGTGGAGACACCTGACCCATAAATTGATTTGTTGTTCCCAGTGTAAAATCCACCTGCAGGAACCTCATTTACCAGTGGAATTCGGTTTAAAAGTTTAGAAAAAGTTCCCTGTAAACAAATTCAAATTAACATTTCATTTTTTTTAAATTCGGCATTAGTGTAAGGTATCCCTACTCAAGGGGTTAAATGTAATTCTCTCTTTGGGGCCACTAGAGTATGGCAGGGATTCATTGTATATATTCCCTTGTGACCCATAAACCTGTGTAGCATTGTGCGAGATTGTATGATTGTCTGCAAAATGATGTGACCACAAAACAATAAACATTACAAATATTTCAAAATTGATCATCCCTTGTCATCTGGATGGCGTAGGCTGATCTTGCCTAGCGAGGCATACATCTTAAAAACACACTCTAAAGCATAAAAAAATAATAATATTGAATCCTGAAAAAACAAATTGTTCGTTTAAGTCCGGGCCTTGATAATATTGAGTCCAGAAAAAACAAATTGTTCGTTTAAGACCGGGCCTTGCCTGAAGTCTTAATTCCTCGGTGGTTAAATGTTCTAGGATTATTATGACTAGATACACGAACTGTTGGTCAGTGGTCAGGGAAAACCCGTCAAAACACTGGCTTGATGATTCTTTATCTTTGTTAGCTGTTTACGGTGGTGCCGGCACTTTTTTCTTGCGATGATGCTGCTTTGTATTCTCCTTGGTAGACTGTATAAGCTGCACCTAAGTTTGGAGAGACTTAAACATTTCATTAATAAAAGCACAAGGGGAGCGCTTTTAGCCACTATAATTTAGTATCAGCACAAAAAAAATTGTTTTTCACCACTGTCTTGGCATCCGCATATAAAATAAACACAAAAACACCTTGCTCACCAACTACAAAAGAAAGAAATCAACGGTGCATAGGGAAATTTCGTAAGAGAACACAGATAAGTGACAAGAGGTTGTCACTAAAACTCCCTAAAGCTTGCACTCGTAAACTGTAAAATATACATAAAGTACCAGTTAAATAACTAATACCACTAATATCAAATTTATTACAGACCAAATGGGAAATATCCACATAAACCTAACTATAACACAACTAAAACGTGACTTTTTTTTACCCTAACCCTAACCCTAAAACTGACTAAATGCATAAAATGACAACTAATAAACCATAAATAAGAGTCCCCATGTGAACGAAACGGACAGTAGTATACGGTAAACAAAAATGCTAATATGTACACGAGTGTAAAGACCTATCAGAACATGAGGGGCCAGTGTCAATAATATACTAACAATGCTAATTAGCTTCACCACAAAATATTGCGTAGTAGCAGCTTATCACATTAATACTTAGTTCCCAAACAGGCTCAAAATAAAGCTATCCAATAGTTATGCTGGAAAATATGAATGGAGTCATATCGGCAAGAAATGTTAAAGGATAAATAACAAAACAACACACACAAGGTGATGTTGCAATGAACAAAATAGGCAGAGTCCGCATATAGACAGGTGTGTTATGGAAAATCATATAAATTATCCTCTCTTTTGTTCATATGCAAATCCTATGACATGTGAACAATATACGACATAAAGAATGATGGTATTTAAAACATCAGCAGCTTGAGATTTAAATATATATATCATGAATTTGACAATAGCTACTGCTTAAAAAATAAAATCTGGATTGCCTACAGTTGCATTCTTTAAAATGAGATGCTATAGATCAGGGTTCAAATTAAGACACCTTTTGGAGGGAAAGAAGAGGTAATGGTTAAAAGTTTATAAAAAATACATCACATATGCAATTAACTTTATAGAAAAAATTATTTCATATCTGACTTTATGCTTACTCGTTTATATCGTACACTTTGTGAAGTACTGAGTATACTTTTGACACTATTCAAATACGGAAATACATATTAAATATTATTGTATTGTTAATAAAACAATTATAACAAATAGAATTTTAAAAAAAACATCTCCTAATTAGAACAAATAGAATTGAAATGTGTTTACTGGTTTCTGCGTAGAGGTAATTTGGATACTGCATGTGGGGATTATAACCCATTCTTGTAATAATTCCTCCATAATAGGGACTATGCCATCTAAGCATTTCTGCTGAGTGGGTATTGGCCAATTCTGGGGAGGGCAGCATTGGGAAATAATTTAACCCATACTGGTGCAGCAGACCAGACGTACCCAGTACTGTTGTTGGGAGACGCCCATAAACTATGAGGTATTTATTCTAAAATAAATACAAAAAACAGAAAGCACAATAAATAAGCATAATTTCACACTTCTCTGATACAGAGCAAAATGAACTTTACAAAAAATAAGATAAAAAAACCCAAAACAGACTTGTTTGATCCTGCAAACTTAATCCAAAAATAAATAAATTACAATATCATTCTCTTTCCCCATACTAAGCTGCTTTTAAACATTTTTTTTCTCTCAGTTTCTATTAACTTTTCATGTCTGGAACATGGTCTTTGTACATTCCTTAAGCTCGAGGAGGGGGGCCAGCCCACTTGGCTGCTTTTAACCTTCCCTCTTTTAAATGACTGCTGTTCAAAAATCAGACGAGCAGTGTATTTAAGAAAACAAACCGTTAGTTTCCTATTATAAGTTTGAACAGAGAAACCTTGATAACTAAAAAACGAAACCATCTCTGCAACCCTTCCTATAAAACAAAAATCTTATTGTTTTATTTACTATTTATTTATAATTCCTTATCTTTCTTACACACACCCACACACACACATACACATGTTCTCTGAGTTTATCTTCCATCAACATTCATTCTACTTTCTACGGACAATTAACAAAACTCCAACATGATCTTAATCCCGTGGTCCAGAGTAAAACTTAATAAAGCTTCCTTACTCCATAAGATCAGACTCTTTCTTTGTTTAAATAAAAAATAAACATTTACTTTTTAAAACTTTGAATTCTAGATATACCTTGCTTTTAGTCCTGACTCCGCACATAAAATTTAAAATTTAAATCTTCATTTAAATATTGTAACACAGTATCTCATACACCCAGGAACAAAACTGTGTTACAGTAAAAAATACAAATTCATACTTGAGTCGGGGTGTAAAGAATTCTTTTTACAACTGCCAAATTTTCATTCTCTTTTAAAATATTACACTAACAGACTTTAACATACAATACTTCCTAGGTTTATTTTAAATGCTACTGTCATGCCTTGTAAATGGCAGCATGCTTAATACACTTTGACAAAAGTGTTAGACTTAAATGACCCTTTTACAAGAGATTATTTGTTATTTTTATGATTAGTACAACAAGTGACAATGTGAAGCACTATGTACACTAATGGTGCTATATGGTGCTATATGAATAAAGACATGCATACATACATAAACTATCAGAGTGACACACAAACACTTCACTCCATGACATGTATATTATTATGCCATCAAACTAGTTACTATGAACTTTCTAAGACAAAAACAAACAAAAAACATTTAAAGAGGATGTCCCCTTCTTTTTCCATGCAGCATTAATCAATTCATTCCTAAAAAACTACTTTAACATTCTTAAATTCAAGCCATTTCTTCCTAGGTTAATAATTAACTTCCATGTCTCACAGACATGCAACTCCTGTAACCTTTCAGTGAAAAAGGGTGAGAAAAGGGGGAAAAGGGGATTAGAAAAAGGGGGGTCCACTAATGCTGCAGTTATTTTCAAAACAGAGCCTGATATGTTTCACTTTCCTTCTTTTTTTATATATTCTGCTTCACTAAATATCCATTTTTAAAACATTTTATTGCCATAAAGTCCACACATAATTTCAAGGGACGTACCCTTCGCCGGCAACTGCTGAGAACGTAGGTTTCCCCATGTTACGTCGGTGCTGCCCGCAGACCAGACCCGTCCCCTGAGCTGAAGGGGGAAGTGGTAATACACGCACCCGCAGCAAAGGGAGCGTGTCCGGAGTGTGGTAAGAAGCGTTGCCAGGCCAGGTGTAGTAAGGTAGACAATACTTGCTGGTACCGGTTGTAGAGATAGAGTGAAGGATGCCTCGCCGAAGTCAGGGAGTAGAGAGTAGAGATAGGTCATTGTCCAAGCCGTGTTCAAGGGGTTACCAGAGTGTGCATTGTCCAAGGAGTGCCGAGATCGAGAGCCAGAGGGGGTAGTCGTACAAGCCGCATCAGAACCTGTGAAAACACTGAGAGAATCCAGAAGTACTTCCATACAGAGACTATGTCGAGCAAAGACTGAGAGCAGAGAGGAGCTAGATAA
>WSYH01013083.1:0-17689 GCA_036426205.1 Ascaphus truei
CCTTCTGAGGGCATTTATGAAGCTTGAAGCATCCATAGATTCTATAACCTCGATGTGTATAGCTCGTGTACTCATGCAGGTGAAGAGTACCGCCCATCGTTTGCTGTTTGCTAGCCCGCCTCTAGTTCTACGTGAGATGACCATCCAGGGCCCAAATACATCGAGTCCTACATAGGTAAAGGGGGGTTCTGTGTTAAGTCTGTCGACAGGTAGATCCGCCATCCTTTGGTCTTGGCTTTTGCCTCTCAGCATTCGGCACCTAACACATTTGTGGAGATTACTGGCCACGCACCTTTTCATGCCAACGACCCAAATGCCCGCCGCCCTAATGGCGCCTTCGGTGAAGTGTCGTCCCTGATGCATGACTTGTTCGTGGTAGTGACGCACCAACAAAGTGGCGATGTGATGCCGGCCAGGGATGATAAGAGGGTTGCTTTCCTCCCTGCTCAGTTGGGACTTATTGAGGCGGCCTCCTACTCTCATGAGGCCGTCGTTGTCGATGAAGGGATTCAACTTCCAAAGTGGACTGTTTTTGTTAACACTCTTCTTTCCGCGAATGCAATTGATCTCTTCTGCATATGTTTCCCTTTGAACATGACTCAGAACAGTTTCCTTAGCCTTTGTAATTTCCTCTACGGTGCGCAGCTCTTTGCAGATGTGCCAGCCGTGGCAACCGGTAGTTTTACCGTCTGGTGTCTGGCGGAAGGAGGAGGCTATATGCCCGAGATGGGCTACTGTTCGCAGAAGGGCCGTCCACTTTGAGAAGCGTTGGAATCGATGTGATCCGAATGCGTTTTTGTGCGATACATTGGTGAGTACCACGGATACTTGTGGGGGCCTTATCTCCGTATCCTTTTCGGGATCCACGAGTTCAAAATCGTCAACTGGGGTTGGTAGCGTTTCCGCAGGCTGCGCAAGAAACATTGGTCCTGTGAGCCACGACGTATTCTGCAGTTGAGATGCGGGTACTGATCTGGTGGCGTGATCTGCGGGATTTTGCTCTGTGGGCACGTGGTGCCATTGTTCTGGTTGGGTTGACTTCCTGATTCTTTCTACGCGGTTAGCTACGTATACGTAGAATCTCCTTTTCTTATTGTAGATGTATCCCAGTACCACCTTGCTATCTGTGTAGAGTTTGACGGCATCTGGTTTGCTGTCCATCTCATTCTCGATAAGCTCCGCCAGTTCTACTGCTAGCACTGCACCACACAGCTCGAGTCTGGGTATAGTATGGTCAGGTTGTGGCGCCAGCTTAGCTTTGCCAAGGATGAACCTGATGTGGCAACTTCCATCCACGTCCGTGGTTTTTAGGTAGGCCACCGCTGCTATAGCTTTGGTGGAGGCATCTGAGAACACGCAAAGCTCTTTGCTGTGTGCGGCGGTGAGAGATATAGGTGAATAGGGGCGTGGGATTTGAAGTTGCTCGAGGGCCTTCAAGGAGTGTTTCCACGTTTCCCACTCTTTCCGTTTTTCTGGAGGTAGTGGGGTGTCCCATTCCTGTTTTTCGAAGGACATTTCTCTGAGGAGGGACTTCCCTTGTATAGTGACAGGAGCCACGAATCCTAGCGGGTCGTAGAGACTGTTAACGGTGGACAGGACTCCGCGACGTGTGAAGGGTTTTTCTTCGATGGCTACCTGGAACGTAAAGGTGTCTGTTTTAAGATTCCAGCTTATCCCCAGGCTCCGCTGTATGGGAGGCGTGTCGGTCCCCAGATCCAAATTCTTGAGATCTGGTGCTTGATCATCTGCGTGAAACGCCTTCATCACTGTGGCACTGTTGGAAGCTATTTTGTGCAACCTTAGGTTGGCCTTCGCTAACATCTTTTGTGTCCTCTTGAGTAGATCTACGGCTTCTTCTTCGGTGGGAACTGATTTTAATCCGTCGTCCACATAGAAGTCTCTTTCGACGAAGCTCCTGGCGTCTTTCCCGAACTCTGCTTCTCCGTCTTGGGCCGTTCTTCTGAGGCCGTAGGCTGCCACTGCAGGTGATGGGCTGTTCCCGAAGACATGTACTTTCATGCGGTACTCCGTGATTTCTTTTTCTACGTCGTCATCTTGGTACCACAGGAATCTTAGGTAGTTACGGTTGTCTTCTCGCACAAGGAAGCAGTGGAACATCTGTTGAATGTCTGCGGTTACGGCGATAGGTTCCTTGCGGAAGCGGATCAGCACTCCCAGAAGACTGTTCGTCAGATCCGGCCCGGTGAGGAGAACATCGTTTAGGGAGACTCCCTGATGCTGAGCGCTGGAGTCGAATACCACTCGGATTTGGCCAGGTTTCTGGGGGTGGTAGACGCCAAACGACGGGAGGTACCAGCATTCTTCGCCTTCTTTCATTGGGGGCGCCGACTCTGCATGGCCACTGTGGAAGATTTTTTGCATGAAGGCCACAAAGTGTTCCTTGGTCTCCGGTTTCCTTTATAGGTTACGGCGGAGCGAAGCGAGCCTAGACATAGCATGGTCTCTGTTGTTTGGGAGGCGTCTTCTTGGCGAGCGGAAAGGTAGTGGGGCCACCCAACTGCCCAATTCGTCCTTGAAGAGCTCCTTATCCATTAACCTCAAGAATTCTTTGTCTTCCATTGATGGCGCCTGTTTGTCGTCGTCCTTTGTTGTCTGGAACACTGTACTCCCTAGGTCATTGGGGTATTTTCTTGCCACAGGCGCATCTCCGTAGTTCCTTTTGGTCTCGAGCTTCTCGTGGACCTGAAAGTGGTTCGGACAAGGTTTGAAGTGGGATATACGACCGTTCTCCAACAAGTTCGTCTGTAGGGCGCCTACGTTGTCGGGTCCTCGTATCCTGTCTATACATACTTCTCCAACTACCACCCATCCTAGATCGAGCCTTTGGGCGCTTGGGCCGTTGTGGTCCCCATTTCGCTGTTCGCGGATCTTGTGTGCTCTCATGATGTCTCTGCCAAGTAGCAGCAGGATCTGGGCATCTTCGTCTAGTGGTGGGATATGATCGGCAATGGTTTTTAGATGGGGATGGTGTCGCGCCACGTCTGGCGTGGGGATCTCAGTCCTATCTTCCGCCATGTGATTGCACTCGATGAGTGTGGGAAGGGGCATGCTCACTTTGCCGTCTATTGAGCATATGGTGTAGCCATTCACTCTTCTCCCTGTAGTCTCCATTCGCCCTGCGCACGTTCTGAGAGTGTAAGGAGAAGTACTGTCTTGTATGCCGAACGTATCGAAGAATTCTGACCTGACCAGCGATCGGTTGCTCTGGTCGTCGATGATTGCATACATCCGTTTGGCTCTTTGGGGTTGTCCCTCTGGGTGCACTGCTACCAGACATATTTTAGAGCAAGATCTACCGTCGTCTCCTTCTCCGCATACTTCTGTGCATTTGGATGCTACTGACGTCGGGGGGGGGTATTCTGAAGCCAGGGCACGTTGGTATGAATGGCTCCCGATAGCATTAACACAGTTCCCTTTTAAATCACTCCAAGTCCTGTAATATTTCCTCCACTTTATTGGGAAAAGGTAGCAGGGTACAGATGCTTGTGGATGGTGTGTATAGGTGATTATTAGTTAGGAACCGGTAAAAAGAGATGGCCTCACCAAGGGTTATAAACAGAGAAAGGTTCTTTACTCACTGTCTCCAGGGTTGAAAAGGAAGTGAGGTGCGGTGTGGGCAAAGGAAAAGTCTAGGGGCAGACCATGTCTGAACAAACAGGAGGGGGGGCAGACTAGCCCATTCTGGTGAGGATCTCAGAGACTGCTGTAGCAGCTCACTGATGTCATGCTCGCAGGCAAGGAGTGCAACATTGTTGCAAGCCACGCAGGCACAGTATGTGTCTGCAGACTCCATGCAGCTGGGAATAAACTCTGACAGGCAGAAACTGCAAAGGAGAGAGGGGGGTGAGTCAGAAATGTGGCTCTTGTTCCATAACACTCCCCGTCTGGTATCTGTAGATACCACTATATGGCAAGCTATGTGGAACATATGTGCAATACATACAACATAACAATATACTGCAAAGGTCCATATTTCCATAGCAATGTGATACCGGCTGGTACCACTGGCATCAAAGTCCTTTGGCCAGGCCTTCCAGTAAGGGAAGCCAGGTGGGTGCGCAGCTCTTGGTTAGCTTGACGCACCACAATGTCTCTTAAAAGTCCACAGCACTCTTGGTCGCGCAGGTATCTTTGGATACTATTGTCTCTATTGTCCTTAGTGTTTATTTGTAATTCCTTGCATGCTCCAACGAAATTGGTACCACAATCGGAGCGTATTTGTTTAACTGGTCCTCTGACGGCAAAGAACCTTCTGAGGGCATTTATGAAGCTTGAAGCATCCATAGATTCTATAACCTCGATGTGTATAGCTCGTGTACTCATGCAGGTGAAGAGTACCGCCCATCGTTTGCTGTTTGCTAGCCCGCCTCTAGTTCTACGTGAGATGACCATCCAGGGCCCAAATACATCGAGTCCTACATAGGTAAAGGGGGGTTCTGTGTTAAGTCTGTCGACAGGTAGATCCGCCATCCTTTGGTCTTGGCTTTTGCCTCTCAGCATTCGGCACCTAACACATTTGTGGAGATTACTGGCCACGCACCTTTTCATGCCAACGACCCAAATGCCCGCCGCCCTAATGGCGCCTTCGGTGAAGTGTCGTCCCTGATGCATGACTTGTTCGTGGTAGTGGCGCACCAACAAAGTGGCGATGTGATGCCGGCCAGGGATGATAAGAGGGTTGCTTTCCTCCCTGCTCAGTTGGGACTTATTGAGGCGGCCTCCTACTCTCATGAGGCCGTCGTTGTCGATGAAGGGATTCAACTTCCAAAGTGGACTGTTTTTGTTAACACTCTTCTTTCCGCGAATGCAATTGATCTCTTCCGCATATGTTTCCCTTTGAACATGACTCAGAACAGTTTCCTTAGCCTTTGTAATTTCCTCTACGGTGCGCAGCTCTTTGCAGATGTGCCAACCGTGGCAACCGGTAGTTTTACCGTCTGGTGTCTGGCGGAAGGAGGAGGCTATATGCCCAAGATGGGCTACTGTTCGCAGAAGGGCCGTCCACTTTGAGAAGCGTTGGAATCGATGTGATCCGAATGCGTTTTTGTGCGATACATTGGTGAGTACCACGGATACTTGTAGGGGCCTTATCTCCGTATCCTTTTCGGGATCCACGAGTTCAAAATCGTCAACTGGGGTTGGTAGCGTTTCCGCAGGCTGCGCAAGAAACATTGGTCCTGTGAGCCACGACGTATTCTGCAGTTGAGATGCGGGTACTGATCTGGTGGCGTGATCTGCGGGATTTTGCTCTGTGGGCACGTGGTGCCATTGTTCTGGTTGGGTTGACTTCCTGATTCTTTCTACGCGGTTAGCTACGTATACGTAGAATCTCCTTTTCTTATTGTAGATGTATCCCAGTACCACCTTGCTATCTGTGTAGAGTTTGACGGCATCTGGTTTGCTGTCCATCTCATTCTCGATAAGCTCCGCCAGTTCTACTGCTAGCACTGCACCACACAGCTCGAGTCTGGGTATAGTATGGTCAGGTTGTGGCGCCAGCTTAGCTTTGCCAAGGATGAACCTGATGTGGCAACTTCCATCCACGTCCGTGGTTTTTAGGTAGGCCACCGCTGCTATAGCTTTGGTGGAGGCATCTGAGAACACGCAAAGCTCTTTGCTGTGTGCGGCGGTGAGAGATATAGGTGAATAGGGGCGTGGGATTTGAAGTTGCTCGAGGGCCTTCAGGGAGTGTTTCCACGTTTCCCACTCTTTCCGTTTTTCTGGAGGTAGTGGGGTGTCCCATTCCTGTTTTTCGAAGGACATTTCTCTGAGGAGGGACTTCCCTTGTATAGTGACAGGAGCCACGAATCCTAGCGGGTCGTAGAGACTGTTAACGGTGGACAGGACTCCGCGACGTGTGAAGGGTTTTTCTTCGATGGCTACCTGGAACGTAAAGGTGTCTGTTTTAAGATTCCAGCTTATCCCCAGGCTCCGCTGTATGGGAGGCGTGTCGGTCCCCAGATCCAAATTCTTGAGATCTGGTGCTTGATCATCTACGTGAAACGCCTTCATCACTGTGGCACTGTTGGAAGCTATTTTGTGCAACCTTAGGTTGGCCTTCGCTAACATCTTTTGTGTCCTCTTGAGTAGATCTACGGCTTCTTCTTCGGTGGGAACTGATTTTAATCCGTCGTCCACATAGAAGTCTCTTTCGACGAAGCTCCTGGCGTCTTTCCCGAACTCTGCTTCTCCGTCTTGGGCCGTTCTTCTGAGGCCGTAGGCTGCCACTGCAGGTGATGGGCTGTTCCCGAAGACATGTACTTTCATGCGGTACTCCGTGATTTCTTTTTCTACGTCGTCATCTTGGTACCACAGGAATCTTAGGTAGTTACGGTTATCTTCTCGCACAAGGAAGCAGTGGAACATCTGTTGAATGTCTGCGGTTACGGCGATAGGTTCCTTGCGGAAGCGGATCAGCACTATCAGAAGACTGTTCGTCAGATCCGGCCCGGTGAGGAGAACATCGTTTAGGGAGACTCCCTGATGCTGAGCGCTGGAGTCGAATACCACTCGGATTTGGCCAGGTTTCTGGGGGTGGTAGACGCCAAACGACGGGAGGTACCAGCATTCTTCGCCTTCTTTCATTGGGGGCGCCGACTCTGCATGGCCACTGTGGAAGATTTTTTGCATGAAGGCCACAAAGTGTTCCTTGGTCTCCGGTTTCCTTTGTAGGTTACGGCGGAGCGAAGCGAGCCTAGACATAGCATGGTCTCTGTTGTTTGGGTGGCGTCTTCTTGGCGAGCGGAAAGGTAGTGGGGCCACCCAACTGCCCAATTTGTCCTTGAAGAGCTCCTTATCCATTAACCTCAAGAATTCTTTGTCTTCCATTGATGGCGCCTGTTTGTCGTCGTCCTTTGTTGTCTGGAACACTGTACTCCCTAGGTCATTGGGGTATTTTCTTGCCACAGGCGCGTCTCCGTAGTTCCTTTTGGTCTCGAGCTTCTCGTGGACCTGAAAGTGGTTCGGACAAGGTTTGAAGTGGGATATACGACCGTTCTCCAACAAGTTCGTCTGTAGGGCGCCTACGTTGTCGGGTCCTCGTATCCTGTCTATGCATACTTCTCCAACTACCACCCATCCTAGATCGAGCCTTTGGGCGCTTGGGCCGTTGTGGTCCCCATTTCGCTGTTCGCGGATCTTGTGTGCTCTCATGATGTCTCTGCCAAGTAGCAGCAGGATCTGGGCATCTTCGTCTAGTGGTGGGATATGATCGGCAATGGTTTTTAGATGGAGATGGTGTCGCGCCACGTCTGGCGTGGGGATCTCAGTCCTATCTTCTGCCATGTGATTGCACTCGATGAGTGTGGGAAGGGGCATGCTCACTTTGCCGTCTATTGAGCATATGGTGTAGCCATTCACTCTTCTCCCTGTAGTCTCCATTCGCCCTGCGCACGTTCTGAGAGTGTAAGGAGAAGTACTGTCTTGTATGTTGAACATATCGAAGAATTCTGACCTGACCAGCGATCGGTTGCTCTGGTCGTCGATGATCGCATACATCCGTTTGGCTCTTTGGGGTTGTCCCTCTGGGTGCACTGCTACCAGACATATTTTAGAGCAAGATCTACCGTCGTTTCCTTCTCCGCATACTTCTGTGCATTTGGATGCTACTGACGTCGGGGGGGGTGTGTCTCCCACTTCTTCCTCCCCGCCCTGCTTTGTCGGAGGGTTAGGGGCTTTGCTTGCTTTGGGCTTCATAGCTTCCGGGTGTAGAGCGGCTATGTGCCTGTCGCTATCGCACTCTGTGCATTTCATAGCTTCTTTGCAGTCCTTGAATAAATGAGTTGTGGAAGCACAACATTTGAAACAGGCTCCCCATTCCCTGAGTAGGTTCTTTCGCTCCTCTATGGGTTTCATCCTGAATCCGAAGCACTTGTTAAGTGGATGCGGCTTTTTGTGGATAGGGCATTCTTTGTTAAGGTCCCTTGGTTTTTTGTCCCTGTCGGTCGTCTGGCTGGGACTCGCGTGGGTCGTAGGGGGCACGTCCGTCCTGTGGACCGAGATGGGTGTTCTGGAGTCCTTGCACCTTGCTGTTGACCTTTCGTTCCTCGGGTGGCTGGCGCTGGATGTGGTTTGCGCCCCTAAGATGAAGCTGGGGTCGTTTCTTGTCTTTGCCGCTTCGCAGATGAAGCTCACGAAGAATGAGAATGGGGGGAAGACAACCTGCTTCTCCCTTTTGTATTTGGAACCTTGTGAAAGCCACCTTTCTTGGAGGTTGAAGGGTAGCTTCTCCAGGATGGGTCTCACTCCACGGGCTGAATCTAGGGAGTTGAGACCTATTAAGGAATGGTCTTTCCTTGCGAACTCCAGTTCTTGCAGCAGGTCTCCAAGATCTCGTAACTTTGAGTAGTCTTTACTCGTGATCTTGGGGAAGCTCTCGATTCTTTTGAAGAGTGAATCCTCGACTGCTTCAGGGCTGCCATAGGTCTCTTCTAGCCTTTCCCACACTAGGTCCAGACCTACTTGGGGTTGATGTGCGTTTGCCGTCCGAAGTCTCTGCGCTTGCTCCCTGGATACGTTCCCCAAGAACTTAACTAACAGGTTGAGCTCTTCCCTTGCTGAGAAGTCCAAGCTGTCGATTGCGTCTTTGAACGTGAACTTCCACGTCCTGTAGTTCTCAGGGCGGTCGTCGAAGCTGATGAGTCCTGCGTGCACCAAGTCGCGCCGGATCATGTACTTGGCTATGTCTGTCAGACCTGAGACGTCGGCGCGTTTGCCCCGTTCTGAGGTAGTTGCTGGGACGGTCTGTGCGGTCGCCTCTTCCTTGGCGTGGACGCGTGATGGCTGCTGGCCAGTGTGAGGGGCTGTTTTCTCCCGCGTGGGTGTACCTGGATTACGAGCCTGTTGTGGTGCATCCGTGTGCGCTCTGGCGTGTGGATCACTGTTGCGGCTGTGGCTATCCCAGGCAGCGTATGCCATTGACAGAGCAGCGTCTTCTCCTCGTGGTCCTAGCGAGTCTTCGTTGTCTGTGGTGTCGCTCCCTCCGTGTTGAGATGGTGCGCTGGTGTTTACACTGAAGAGGCTCCTTACGTAGTCTTCGGTGCGTTGGGCTGGATCCTCTGAAGCTATCCGTCTGTACGGTAGCTCCCCGCCGTCATGTCTCGCAGCTGCTTCTAGGACTTCGGCTTGAGCTATGGCGGCGGCGGCTTCCTTCTCTTGATTAAGTGCCTCTAGATCCGCGTCCAATTCGGCCTTTTTACGCGCCGCGGCAGCGGCGGCATTTGCAGAGGCATTGGCAGCGGCGGCAGTGGCAGCGGCGGCGGCATTCTGCTCCTCCTCTTCTATGCGCGCTCTTTCTGCCCTTACGGCTGCCTCTCTCCGACCATATTCGGCCCTGGCACGCGCGGCCTCTGCTGTGGCTCGCGCCTTGGTAGCGCTCGCGCTTGCGCTAGACGCGTGAGATTGCACTGATCTTGCTGACCTTGATGAGTGTCTGGATATGCTTGAGCGCTGCGATGCAGTTTCCAGCAAAAGGTCTTTTCTCTGGTCTTCGGCCTCAGTAATAGTGGTCTGCACGAAGCCGTCACGCTCCAGGTCAGTTGCCTCCTGCTGGTCGCGTTCGCTGAGGCTTTCCTCTGTGTTAATTCTTTTTAGGTAGGCGAGATATGTTTGTGACAGCATTTGGTAACGTTTGTGACTTGACCTCAATTGGGCTATAGCTTGCCTAATTTGTTTCTCCTGATCACTAGTGCTTGCAACGTTACATATTTCACGACCAGTGTCCTCCCAGGCCTTCTCTAACCTTTCGCGGTGTGCTTCAATGTCATTCTCATATTTTTCGCGGGCCTTTTGTGTTAGTGTGACTGTCCGTTTAGGCCTTGCGCCTGCCTGCGCCTGTTGCAGATGCGCAGCGGTCTCTGTGTCTGAGAGATCGCTTTCCTGCGTGATGTCTGGTGAGGCTCTGAGTTCTGCCATGCTGTAGGTGTGTGTAGGCCTTTGCCAGTGCGTGTGGCGTGCGGTCTTTTACCTTGTCAGCGATGGGCGTCTGTCTCAGATGATGCCGAGCGGTGTCCTGCAGCGTGCAGCGTTGGGGTAGCTGTACTTACAGATGTCCGTTGGCTCCTCACTGTGGGGCTGAGCAGCGGGTGGACTCAGACAGAGAAAAAGGCAATTAGGTATTGTGAGAGAAGCACTGTTAGTTGCAAGGCTGTGTGCAGTTTGCTGTATAAAGCTTGCTGCCCTGTCTGGCAGAGTGAAGCTGCTGCTTGTCCTGGGGTGCAGAGACTATTCTGTATAGCATAAAGTCTTTGAGTAGTAGCTGCTGTGTGATTCCTTTGTGTAGTATTAGCAAAGTAAGGCTGCTCACTGTCTTTGCATAAAGCTGTGGTAGTTTGCTGTGTAGAGGCTTGTGGCTCTGTGTAGCAACGTGCTTGTGCAATGTGGTGAGAGACTGCTGTTTATTTATTTGCTACGTAAGCTGCTCGCTTGTATCTTTAGCATAAAGGCTGTGGGTAGCAGCTCCTCTGTGTGTATTTCCCAAGGCACACGGTCCTCTTTTTACTATTCTGAAGCCAGGGCACGTTGGTATGAATGGCTCCCGATAGCATTAGGGGCATGCTCACTTTGCCGTCTATTGAGCATATGGTGTAGCCATTCACTCTTCTCCCTGTAGTCTCCATTCGCCCTGCGCACGTTCTGAGAGTGTAAGGAGAAGTACTGTCTTGTATGTTGAACATATCGAAGAATTCTGACCTGACCAGCGATCGGTTGCTCTGGTCGTCGATGATTGCATACATCCGTTTGGCTCTTTGGGGTTGTCCCTCTGGGTGCACTGCTACCAGACATATTTTAGAGCAAGATCTACCGTCGTTTCCTTCTCCGCATACTTCTGTGCATTTGGATGCTACTGACGTCGGGGGGGGTGTGTCTCCCACTTCTTCCTCCCCGCCCTGCTTTGTCGGAGGGTTAGGGGCTTTGCTTGCTTTGGGCTTCATAGCTTCCGGGTGTAGAGCGGCTATGTGCCTGTCGCTATCGCACTCTGTGCATTTCATAGCTTCTTTGCAGTCCTTGAATAAATGAGTTGTGGAAGCACAACATTTGAAACAGGCTCCCCATTCCCTGAGTAGGTTCTTTCGCTCCTCTATGGGTTTCATCCTGAATCCGAAGCACTTGTTAAGTGGATGCGGCTTTTTGTGGATAGGGCATTCTTTGTTAAGGTCCCTTGGTTTTTTGTCCCTGTCGGCCGTCTGGCTGGGACTCGCGTGGGTCGTAGGGGGCACGTCCGTCCTGTGGACTGAGATGGGTGTTCTGGAGTCCTTGCACCTTGCTGTTGACCTTTCGTTCCTCGGGTGGCTGGCGCTGGATGTGGTTTGCGCCCCTAAGACGAAGCTGGGGTCGTTTCTTGTCTTTGCCGCTTCGCAGATGAAGCTCACGAAGAATGAGAATGGGGGGAAGACAACCTGCTTCTCCCTTTTGTATTTGGAACCTTGTGAAAGCCACCTTTCTTGGAGGTTGAAGGGTAGCTTCTCCAGGATGGGTCTCACTCCACGAGCTGAATCTAGGGCGTTGAGACCTATTAAGGAATGGTCTTTCCTTGCGAACTCCAGTTCTTGCAGCAGGTCTCCAAGATCTCGTAACTTCGAGTAGTCTTTACTCGTGATCTTGGGGAAGCTCTCGATTCTTTTGAAGAGTGAATCCTCGACTGCTTCAGGGCTGCCATAGGTCTCTTCTAGCCTTTCCCACACTAGGTCCAGACCTACTTGGGGTTGATGTGCGTTTGCCGTCCGAAGTCTCTGCGCTTGCTCCCTGGATACGTTCCCCAAGAACTTAACTAACAGGTTGAGCTCTTCCCTTGCTGAGAAGTCCAAGCTGTCGATTGCGTCTTTGAACGTGAACTTCCACGTCCGGTAGTTCTCAGGGCGGTGTAAGGAATCCGCTCCGCAGTTTACTGGTTGCCTTACCTTGCAGAACTGTGCAGTCCTGGAGCACCTGTCCTGATGTTTGCTGCAGCCTGGATTCACTCACCAAAGCTATACACACTCCCTCTGGTATCTACTGCAGCTGTGCAGCCTATCACTGCAACCTAGACTTGCATTCATTCATTGGAGCAGTACCTTCACACCCCCCTCCGGGGATTGGCCCGCTGGCCTTTAAGTATTGTCTTCCCATAATGCTCCCTGCCGAGCATAGTCCTTCCTGGATGTCACTATCTGTTCTGCCACAAGCTCTCGCTTGTTCCTGTCTCTCATGCTGAAGCGGAGTATTCTCCTTGTTGTCTGCAGCTCCAGGTTTCCTAAGGCCGGCTGCTATATTCACGCAGCGGTCTGCTCCAGTCTCCTGTGTTGTAGCTGAGTACTCTTCTTGTTCACTTCAGCTCCTTGTTTCCTGTGAACGGCTGCTATATTCATGCAGCGGTCCACTCCTGTTCTCCTGTGCTGAAGCAGAGGTTTTCGTCCCTGCGTCCCTCAGCCTCCTGGATTCCTGCACTGAAGCGGATGTTTCGTCCCTGCGTTCTTCAGTCTCCTGGATTCCTGCACTGAAGCGGAGGTTTCCCTGTGTATCTTCAGCTTCCTGGTTCCTGGGGCCTACTCTTTCCCTAATCTAGAGAGGCCGTGTCCTGGTTCCTGCGCTGAGACAGAGGATTCCCTAGCCCGCTCAGGACTCTTGCGCTGTAGCACTGGTGCACCCGTGCAGCAAAGCGGTGTGCTACTCTGGTCTGCCTACCATCTCCTGTGACCAGTACCATGGGCCATGGTCGTCGCTCGCGCAGAGGCCAACCCCGCGCTCCTAAGCTGAAGCGGGGCCCTCCTGACTACCTGTTGCCGAATTCTTGCCTGAACAATGTTTATCCTGATGTCTCCTGTCCTGACCCTGGCTTCTACAACGACGACGCTGTCTTCTCCAATCCTGATCCTGCGACATATGACTACGAACTGCGCAATCCGGATCAGCCTGTGCGGTCTCAGGTCGGTGCTTTTACAACCCCACCTCAGCCTCGCGGTCCGGTCCTGGTTTGTGGCGAGCAGAACCCTGACAGGCGGTCGTCGAAGCTGATGAGTCCTGCGTGCACCACGTCGCGCCGGATCATGTACTTGGCTATGTCTGTCAGACCTGAGACGTCGGCGCGTTTGCCCCGTTCTGAGGTAGTTGCTGGGACGGTCTGTGCGGTCGCCTCTTCCTTGGCGTGGACGCGTGATGGCTGCTGGCCAGTGTGAGGGGCTGTTTTCTCCCGCGTGGGTGTACCTGGATTACGAGCCTGTTGTGGTGCATCCGTGTGCGCTCTGGCGTGTGGATCACTGTTGCGGCTGTGGCTATCCCAGGCAGCGTGTGCCATTGACGGAGCAGCGTCTTCTCCTCGTGGTCCTAGCGAGTCTTCGTTGTCTGTGGTGTCGCTCCCTCCGTGTTGAGATGGTGCGCTGGTGTTTACACTGAAGAGGCTCCTTACGTAGTCTTCAGTGCGTTGGGCTGGATCCTCTGAGGCTATCCGTCTGTACGGTAGCTCCCCGCCATCCTGTTGCGCGGCTGCTTCTAGGACTTCAGCTTGGGCTATGGCGGCGGCGGCTTCCTTCTCTTGATTAAGCGCCTCTAGTTCCGCATCAAATTCGGCTTTCCTACGCGCAGTGGCGGCATTGGCAGCGGCGGCGGCGGTAGCAGCAGCGGCGGCATTTGCAGCGGCAGCGGTAGCAGTGGCATTCTGCTCCTCCTCTTCTATGCGCGCTTTTTCTGCCCTTACTGCTGCCTCTCTGCGACTATATTCGGCCCTGGCACGTGCGGCCTCTGCGGCGGCTCGCGCCTTGGTAGCGTTTGTGCTTGCGCTGGACGCGTTAGATTGCACTGATCTTGCTGACCTTGATGAGTGTCTGGATATGCTTGAGCGCTGCGATGCAGTTTCCAGCAAAAGGTCTTTTCTCTGGTCTTCGGCCTCAGTAATAGTGGTCTGCACGAAGCCGTCACGCTCCAGGTCAGTTGCCTCCTGCTGGTCGCGTTCGCTGAGGCTTTCCTCTGTGTTAATTCTTTTTAGGTAGGCGAGATATGTTTGTGACAGCATTTGGTAACGTTTGTGACTTGACCTCAATTGGGCTATAGCTTGCCTAATTTGTTTCTCCTGATCACTAGTGCTTGCAACGTTACATATTTCACGACCAGTGTCCTCCCAGGCCTTCTCTAACCTTTCGCGGTGTGCTTCAATGTCGCTCTCATATTTTTCGCGGGCCTTTTGTGTCAGTGTGACTGTCCGTTTAGGCCTTGCGCCTGCCTGCGCCTGATGCAGATGCGCAGCGGTCTCTGTGTCTGAGAGATCGCTTCCCTGCGTGATGTCTGGTGAGGCTCTGAGTTCTGCCATGCTGTAGGTGTGTGTAGGCCTTTGCCAGTGCGTGTGGCGTGCGGTCTTTTACCTTGTCAGCGATGGGCGTCTGTCTCAGATGATGCCGAGCGGTGTCCTGCAGCGTGCAGCGTTGGGGTAGCTGTACTTACAGATGTCCGTTGGCTCCTCACTGTGGGGCTGAGCAGCGGGTGGACTCAGACAGAGAGAAAGGCAATTAGGTATTGTGAGAGAAGCACTGTTAGTTGCAAGGCTGTGTGCAGTTTGCTGTATAAAGCTTGCTGCCCTGTCTGGCAGAGTGAAGCTGCTGCTTGTCCTGGGGTGCAGAGACTATTCTGTAAAGCATAAAGTCTTTGAGTAGTAGCTGCTGTGTGATTCCTTTGTGTAGTATTAGCAAAGTAAGGCTGCTCACTGTCTTTGCATAAAGCTGTGGTAGTTTGCTGTGTAGAGGCTTGTGGCTCTGTGTAGCAACGTGCTTGTGCAATGTGGTGAGAGACTGCTGTTTATTTATTTGCTACGTAAGCTGCTCGCTTGTATCTTTAGCATAAAGGCTGTGGGTAGCAGCTCCTCTGTGTGTATTTCCCAAGGCACACGGTCCTCTTTTTACTATTCTGAAGCCAGGGCACGTTGGTATGAATGGCTCCCGATAGCATTAACACAGTTCCCTTTTAAATCACCCCAAGTCCTGTAATATTTCCTCCACTTTATTGGGAAAAGGTAGCAGGGTCACATGAGTACTGTGGTCGGTGTTCTTGTGTGATTTATTTAGTTCTCTAGGCACAACCGGCTAAACCACGAGATCGATGGCCTCACCACGGGCTTTCCTACCAAACCCAGAACCCTCTTTACCTCACTTGTCTCCAGGGTTGAAAAGAAGTGAGGTGCGTGTGTGGGCAAAGAAAAGGCTTAGGGGCTACCATTTCCTGAACAAACACGGTGGCGTGGGGCAGACTAGCGCCACTGTCTGCTCGGTGAGATCTCGAAGACTGCTTGCACTGCAGCTCATCTCGCATTGTCATGCTTCGCAGGCAAGGAATGCAACATTGTTGCAAGCCACACAGGCACAGTATGTGTCTGCAGACTCCATGCAGCTGAGAATAAAATCTGACAGGCAGAAGCTGCAAAGGAGAGAGGGGGGTGAGTCAGAAATGTGGCTCTTGTTCCATAACAAATATGACAAATTATTTAGTACATTACTATGTATTTTATCTATATTCTTTCGTCATAAGTTTGGGTCATTTAGTTCAATCCTTTGGCCAAAACATTTTAAACCTGCAACCACATCAAGGTAAACCCATTTCGGCAGCTCCTACACTACCGATATACCATGTGTTGGGTTTGGCGCTTGCTTAGAGTATTATGTTTAACTCACTGTATGTAATATGTAAGTAAATTTATCATGCTGCTCAATCTTTTCTAAAGTACTTTGCATTTCTGTGTCTTGCTCCTTACAGCTGTTTGGAAGAATTGAGAAGTGTGTACGTTGGGAAGGTTTGATCTGATAACCCCGCTATAATTGAGTAACAACTAGTGTAGTTAGATCCCCCCCCTTCCTTGGGAACATGGCCTGCAGGTCAGACGTGGGTAATTGATATTATACACTGGATGTATAAGCGTGAAATGTGAATATTAACAGCAGATAAGTAAACGAGTAGATTTAGTGTGGCATTATCCCATAGGTTTACCCCCGTTTCTGCGCTAGGGCAGGGGGGCTCCGCTCCAGTCCTCAAGACCCCCCAAACAGGTCAGGCTTTCAGGATATGCCAGCTTCAGCACAGGTCGACTGAGCCTGATTGAGCAACCTGTGTTGAAGCAGAGACTGGTTGGGCCACCTGTGCTGAAGCTGGGATATCCTTAAAACCTGATCTGTTGAGGGGGGGGGGGGTATTGAGGGCTGGAGTTGAGCACCATGGCCCTAGGGTCCTGTAACAACTTGTGTTACTACCCTGCAGTGACAGGCCTCTAGTAACAGCTGTAAACCCCGACTCATAACGTACGTCCAGAATGTGTGTGAATAACACTAACATTTTCTACCCTCCGCTAGTGAATCATTACACACGTGTGTACTGAGCAGCAGCATTCCCCATCGGGCAATTCATTTTGCAGGAAGAGCTTCCTTCTTAAATCCAAGGCGAACGTAGGAACAGTTACTTTCATGTCACCCCCCAGGGAGGAAGTGGGGAGGAGCCCTGCTCACTTCTAGGGTCCGGAGTCCTGTGAGCTGACGGCGCTATCTGTTTCTTTTTGGTGCTGAACTGAAGCAGCTGTCAAGGGTCACCCGAGGACAGAGTCTGCCGGAGAGCTGGCTGGTTACAATGAAACCCTACCAGCAGGGTCTGAAGTAAACACAACAGCTCGTCCAGTAATCATGTCCCCAAATACAATCTTCCAGCAGTCACAGACTGTAGCAAATAGTGCTATTTCAGCCTAACTGCAATCAGACACGTTGTTTTACAGAAATATATATATATATTTATATATATATATATACACACACACACAAATAGATTTTCAGAATAAGTATAGAAACTATCTTTGAAATTAATCATTTGCATAGATTTTTCCATAATTCATAGTTACAGCTCCTTGTGGGTTTTTTTCCCCACCAATGTATTCATCCTATTTTTAGTATAAAATACTCTGTTATTTGGAAATAAATTGGAGTCCAACATGATGGTTATTTAAGTAATCAAGCGACGCAGCTTTCTGTTGCAATATGCTGCAGGTTTGCGTGGTCCCTACTGCAGTGAGCCCTAAACAGGTCAGCAAAATGCAAGAGAAGCGCAACTAAACTTTCAAAGTAGGAAAAGGAAAACGTTAAATGGCAATTGTCTTTGAAGTGGGAATAGCTGGTTTAAAGCTCTGAGCACAGGAAAGTAAGGTAACATACATTTGCCACTACAGTTAGAATCACAAATGCACTAAAAGCTCTATGGTTTCCAGATGCCTCTTATCTGCAGATGTCTCTGCTTACAGCGGATGGTTTGATTTCTCGGTATAGGAAAACAACTAATGATTTGATTGTTATATTATTGTCATTATTATACACCTGCAAGTAATGAATCGGGTGTCTGACTATCGGATCCGCTAACTGGATCGTTTTGGCTCGGACTGGTGATGCCCTGGGTGTCAGTAAGGGAAGCACTAGCCTTACGGTTATAAAGACGGACTCCAGTATTACACACCGCGCCATCTGTGTGTGACCTTGAACAGCTCATTGTATTTCTCTGTGCCTGAACTACACAATGATTGCAAGCTCTTCAGGTTTGGAAATAACTGTCGTAGTGGAATAATGGTGAGCGCATCAGATCATCAAAGGATATATATATATATATATATATATATATATATATATATATACACAAAACAGAATTAATATTACCACATAAATATGTTCATACTAATCTCACA